>JAVQJF010129964.1:0-47471 GCA_036023855.1 Gadopsis marmoratus
CACACACACACACACACACACACACACACACAAAGAGAACAGGTTTAACGGTTTGGAAACTCCCTTAGCAAGCAAAAATAAATAAATAAATAAGAATCACTGAAAGCCATTGTTGACAAATTTGCACGTGTGTCTGAGGATTTGGGCTTGACAACGCAAAACACCTTCACCCGTCTTAATGTTACGCTGCAGTATGCTGGGAATGCACACACACACACACACACACACACACACACACACAAACAGTGGCCTCCATGCCAGAAACACTAATCACTCTATACGCCAACCCCGTCGTCGCCACGGAAACAGCCTGACGACGGGTTGTCATGGAGATCTGCCAGGAAGATCAATGGGCCGGGTGGAGGTGGTGGTGGTGTCTATGCACGCAGAATAGTGAGCGTGGCCAGGTCAGCGAGACACGTGGCTTAGGAGGCTGCGAGCTGCCCGGGGGGGAAATCGATGGGGCCAATAACCAGGCCGGCTCAGGAGACACTTCAGGAAATGATGGGATGTAACGGCCGCGGTGCTGAGCTCAGCACAAAACAAAGCAGCTGTCAGACAAATTATGCAAAACGGGGAAGATTTATCCATCCGCTGTGAGGAGGAAAGGGCTGCGACAGGGCAGGGGAGGCTCGTTTCAACCGGCTTCAACCGCCTCGCCCCACGGGACGGGGCAAGTGAGGCAGCGGGATGGAGCAGAGGACAAAATGCTGGAGTGATAGCAACAGAGTGATAAAGGCCAGGACAAAATGCTACTGTGGCAATGCAGAGCCAAGTCCTCGTCCCTGGGGAGCGGAGGCAAGAGCCCGAGGGGGCGAAACGACAGCGGGATAGAGAAAAAGTGACACAGCTGCGAGGAAGAGTGCGGTTCAGTGAAGGCCTCTGCACTGCACTGACTGCGGAGCGCCCATGGCTTCTCTTGGGCTTCCCAATTGCTGCCCAGATGGATCATCTGTTAACCCAGAGACACACACACACACACACACACACACACACACACACACACACACACACACACGCACGCTCAAACTCAGACCAGGTACATACACACAGATACACTCTGCAAATAAGCTAAAACACTACAACGTCACCAGCCACTGATACACAGATCACATCAAAAGACCAGATGGGTGATGAATGAGACAGAATGAGTGCTGGTGGAGGGAGAGAGAGCGAGAGCGAGAGAGACAGAGATAGAGACAATGGGGAGGAATGTTGCCAACCATCAAAAGGTGGTGATACGCAGGGCAACGTCATTGCTGCTTTCTCTTTCTCCCTCTGGCCGCTTGAATTGCCATTTGTATCACCACACTAACTCCAAAACCTAGCTCTGAGTGACCTACGCACAACACACCTCTCCGCTGTGGAAATCTGTTATATGGGAGAGTGCAAAATATGTGTTTGTGTTTGCAAAATCACGACTAAAACCCCATTTACACCTGGTATTAACACGCGATCTGTATCTGGATAATAACATCAGCTCACCGGCCTTTGCATTTGGACCTGGTATCAATAAGCGTTGTTGTTATCTCATTGTGATCGGACCTCAATATGCAAATTAGGTTGAACAAATGCTGCATGTTCCAGGTCAGTGGAGGGCATGCTGCTGTATTGGCACTACGTTATTTTCCTTTGGAAGGCGTCGTCAACAGCTTCATGCAGCAGGAAGAGGTGACTTTTCAACTTGATGGGCCCATTTTTATCTTAAAGCCTCTACAAACGTGGTTTCAAATGTTAAATAATCTGTTTCATCGGGACTGTGTGGGTTTGACACTGGTGGCAACATATACAAGGCAAACAACCCCAAAGCTGACATCACATGTTGATGTCACCCACGACGGGTGCGTGGAGGTACAGGTCACCTTTCTTTTCAGCTGAGCCCTGCCCACCTCAAACTAGTGAGAAGATAAGTGAAAACACAGCACAGACAAAAATCTCTACTGTGAACTAATTAAAAACATACAAACGTTTGCTAAAAAAAACCAACACTTTGTTGGGTTCACGTGTGCCCCCCCTCCCATCCGATCACAGACACAGGTCACATGTTAATCCCATGTTTAAATGTGGTCTAACACGGTCAATATCACCCTGCTTTGATCTTTTGCACTTTTCTGGATTTTAATTTTTGTTTGTCTTATATCTCCCACTACGGCTTAACATAAGTCACCATATACTGTGTATATATATATATATATATATATATATATATATATCATATTTGTTGTGCTTGGGAGTATCCGCAAAGACTATAAGCTAAAGTAAGATTTGCTAACCTGCTACATGCTATACAGGAAGGGGTTGCCCAGTGCGAGCTTGTCTAAAATGTTGAGTGCTTTGTGCGCCTCTCTTCCTCAGACGCCTCCCTGCCTGTGTACATGTGGTGGTGAGTGTCACTAGTGTGCTGAGGTGTTATGTGGGATGCCAGTGGCCTGCATGCCGGTAGATAAGAGGTTGGTAGAAGGTTAGCGGGTTTACCTGGTCCAAGGTAGAGTACCTTGACTTGAGCGTGATGACCTCATCCAGGTGAGCCCTGAATTCTCTCCGTGAGGCCTGGGGGAAGCCACAGGATAGTCACTCACCTTCATGCCACTCACACACACACACACACACACACACACACACACGTGCAGGCAACAGGCATGCACACCCACTCGGATCGACACAACACATCAGTTAGTGGCGCTTTTGAAAAACACAGTTGTTCACACAGTCTCTTCGTTTTGCACACAAACGCACACACATGCCAGAACTAAGCCACAGTACTAACCTGCCACACATTCTGCAATTGGACCAAAAGGAAATTTGAAAATAAAAAAAGATGTGGCAAACAACTCACTAGAAAACACTAACCACCAACAACACAAGAAAAACCAAAGATGAATGAAGAACAGAACCAGTTCAGTGGAGTTGACAATAGCTCCCGTGGAGACACATCCCTCTGTTAGTGTGTGTGTGTGCAAGTGGACGTTACAGTAAGATGTGAACCAAAGTGAGTGCTTGACCCCTGGCTGGACCCAAGGCCTCTGTCTGGCAATATTGCTGTTTGGCATTGAACTGACTAAGAGAACAGTAGTTGGAAAAAGGCAATGCTTGGACTTTTTGCCATATTGATTTAGATCTAGAATAAGGTAAATAAAACTCAGTTATTTCAAAACATATGTGCTGACTCATACAGCCCGACCAATACGTGACACTTTTAGGCCAATCATTTGAAGGTTTAAAAAAAAAAACAAAAAAAAAAAAATCAGACAGCGATATATGAGCATATATATATATATATATATATGCATTATAAGCACAATAAAATGTTTTGCTATGGGTCTCTTAAATTGGGTTAGCAAAGGATTGTGCCCAAGATACAGTAAGTGCAGCAAATATACAAGTACCTAAAAAAAAACCCAGAATAGCAATAAAAACTATAAAAAAACAACACAAACTCTACAAAAACACACATCAAAATTGTGATGAGAAAAATAAGGCTGAAAAATATAACAATGAAGCAATAATAAACTTAATTGAAATATACTGAACTGGGCAAGCAAGCATTATAAACGGTGTATGAAACAGTTCATAGATTATCTTAACAAACAGTGCATTTGACATCTCTGTACTGCATTTTCTTGTTACTAATGGCTGACATACATGCCATTATTTGTGTGAGAAGAAAAAAAATCTGCAAAAAATATTGGCATGGCAGAAGTATTGATCAGGACAGTAATTGCATTAAAAAAATAAGTTACTGTAAAAATATAAAAGATATTATATTTTCTATTTTGAAAAAGGTAAATCTCAAAACCTATGTGATAGACATTACCTCACGCTTCCTTTGAGATGGACATTATCTTTTTAAGTCTTCGTCCAAACTCGTTTCCAATTTTCATTACTGCGTATTTACACGTAATCAATGATTTCCGGCTTCTCCGTGCCCTTTCACCGGGGCCATGTCTTTATCACTCACACATCAGAGTCATTGGGCCCTGACCAGCACAGGCGAGCATCTCGCAACTTCTACTCTGAGACGCAGCTGAGGGATATGCCAAGTGATGGAGGCTTATTTACTTTACTTTGGAGGCTGTGTGAGTGTGGAAACAAGGCTAGGGTTAGATGCGGTACATGTGCCAGAATGAGGGCAATAGGACATTTTTTAACACATCCACACAAAAACAAGAGAGGAGGAACAGAAAGGACTGTGGGTAGCGTGTAGGAAACCACAGAGAGACAGCAGGAGGGCAGCAGGCAGGGCAGCGCACACACAGAAGGGAAAGGATAGGAAGAACAGGGGGGAAGCAATCATGCCAGGCGGGAAGTAATAAGTGCGCTTGGAAGGGGGAGGGAGCAGAAACCGATGCCATGATGACGGCTGTAACGATGCATTAGAACCCATGCAGGAGTACCTCAGCAATGCTTAGGGTGGATGAACAGGAGGGGAGCCGCGCCTGGTGCCGCGAGAGAGAGGAGGGGAGAAGAGAAGAGGGTTAACAGAGCCAAAGCCAGGTCGAGCGGGTTCGACAGAGGCACACAGAGACGGGTGAAGCAGACGGCGCCCTCTGTCTTTAAGGAGGATGTCTGCATGACAGTTCTCTGTGTGACTGTCTCGGATGGGCCAAGGCAGCCACGGGCATGAGGGACAGGACAGGACAGGACAGGACAGCAGGTAGGAGTTGCATGGGGATTCACTCCCCACCAGAACAATAGGAGAGCATGTTCCAAGGGAAACATCGCACATTTTGAACACTGTATACGTTTTTCATCTCGTCAAATGCATCTTAAATGTACGTGCGTCAACTTGTTTGCCAAGTGTGTTTATAGCTCAACAGAAGCCACATGTCCTCTGTTTACGCCTGGACATCAAAGCTTTGACGGTCCCATGAATCCAGATCAATTGTAACTGATAAAGGATGAAAACCTCACCACAACACAGCGCTGTTGGCGTCATTGATCCAAAATATCTCCAGCACAAATATCCTTTCGTCCCATCACGCTGCACACAGTGGACATCCGACGCGACATGTAAACCAGGACTCACATGGGAAATAAAATGAGCCAGGAAATTGCAATGTAACGTCTTTCTCGCACCCAAAGCATCACCTATTACTGCTCTACTGGGGCCAGCCATGGTTGGAGTATTTTCATTCATGCTGTGGTAAGGCACTTTTAATAACAATGCCTCCACCAAAAAAGCACATGCAGACTTTTATTACCCACACTAATGAGATTGGAAAGCGGTTATGTTTCTGCCTCTTTTAACAAGATAATTTCAGGACGTTGCCCACAGATTCTCCTAAATTCTGCCGTTAAAATCAGATTTTAGAAGTGATCAGGGTCTGGATTTTTGTTTATTGACTATAGCCATTAATCCTTTCATTCACTGGTGGGAGAGCTATTCACTATGACCGAGACAGCGGCTGTGCGGCATTTCTTTCATGTGGTGTTTTGTGAAAATATCAGAAACAAAAACACAAGCTGCGTTGGCAGAGTGTTTTATTTTTTCGCTGGTCCAGGAGCCTTCCAGCTCAAAAATGACATATCACTGGGAAATCCAGTCCTGGCAAAATAATGGCCAGGACTGAAAGCCAAGCTCACTATGAATTATTACTGAAGTCGCTCGATAAATCCCGACCTTTCCTCACGAAACAGTAACATTTTAGATTATACAATAAATTGCCTTTTTAAAGTTTGGTTGCCGAGGAGATGAGCGTCCCATCCCTCCTAATTGAAATGCTGTAGATTCACAGTAGCTGCCCTCATCAAACTCACTGCTCAGATAATGGACACTGGCAGGCAACCACAGGAGGTTACAAATTGGAACTCGGGAGTGAATTACACAAGCATCTCCTAAATTCTGTAGCAGCAAGCTAGGACTCTGTCAAGAGGAAGCTCAATCCAACGGCCTCGAATGAAGTAGTCCCACCACAGACCAACAAGACATTTAGTTTACGGCTGTCGTACATTACATGTTGCCTGGATGGTGAAATCCTCCAGATTCAAAATTGAAGCATTCAGAAACCATCAACTGCACTTGTAAAACCACTTTGATGTTATTACACCATCTTTGAAATTATACTCATGTCCATTGGTGGGGTAATCATCCCAGACCAGACCAGAATTTTCCTTAAAGTGGCGGTGAGAAAGGAACAACACTGCTCTCTATCGACCTACAGCAGCCAGTTATCTCACATGTCTTGACATACAAAGCAACAATGAATATATATAAAACACATCCTATTTAAACTGAATCATAAATTCAGTTTGCTCAGCGTAAGAACATCCTTTGAATGATACCACACAAACTTCTGATGAGTTGCTGCCTTCACTTGTAAAATTAAACTCGCGTGCTTGTCAGTGCGTTAAACTGATTTGAAGTTTTTGCGTTTTCAAAACGGCAAGTTATTGAAAAGTCGCCCTTTTTTACGGTGAGAAAGATCCAACACTGGAGAAGCCAAACAACCAGTAACCGCAGCTGATGCAGAAGCATGTCCTGCGTGCTCCATCGTCCCGCCCCGGTCATTCATCACTTCCCTCCTCTGGCCTTCTCTGTGTCTACATGTATTAGAAATTAACGAGCTACTGGGTGAGTTGTCAGCGTGGCGGAGAGTGAGCGCTAACACCGCTGATTTGACAGGCCCGTGTTGTGCTGCTCACCAGTTTCAACCTCCGCTTCTCATCGGCAGCCCACGTGGCGAACGAGAACGCTCAGTACAGCTGGTCAGACAGCCTCATCCATTCCTCTCGCTGCGTTTCATCTCCTGCCCGTCGCCTCCCCCCTCCGGTCTGTTCGCCTCTCTTTCTGTCTCGCTACTTTAGAGCTCTCTTGTACCCTTTCCATTCTCTCGCCGTTTCCCCCCCAAGGCAAATTCTCAGAGTCAGTGGGCGCGAGTGACTCGAGACAAATATCGCAGACAGACGCACGCAAACGTGACACATGCGTGTTAAAGTACACACTTTTATACACTCTTTGGCACCGACATCTACTGTATTGGCAGATATCTACACAAAAACTAAAAACACCACATAGTACACACACGCTCTATACACACACGAGCAAGAACACTGGATTCAGCCGAAGTGATGGGCGCTACGAGCCAAACAAAGGGAGGGATGGGGCTGAATGCGTGTACATTAATCAGAGACAAAAGAGCAATGTCCTTCTGGCCGTAGATACTTTCGTCTGGTCTCTACAACAATATATCACACATATTATAATACATCCTGTGTCCCACACAACTCCAGCTATCTCAGCCGTGCCTCTGAGGGTTAGATCTTTCATCACAGCTGCATTAATATCAAACTGCCTTTTCCAACACTGTTATTAAAAACTCTTGTTAACTCTCGTGTATATACACTCCAGCTTGACATGCATGTTTCTATTTCCCCCCAGGCCACGGAAAGATGGGACTAAGCAGATTTTCAAAAAGGGAATAAGAGTAGTACACTGCAAAAACCTCCTTAAGAGGTCATTCTGTGTTGAGACGATAAAGTCTTAGCATCTTAAAGTCTGTCTGTGCAATAAGGATATTATACCATGTCTCCCATGTCAACTCGTTTTTTTCAAAGCAAATTAAAATGTTCCTCAATTCTAGTGCCGCTATGTGTGATTTTTCACACTTGTAACAGATTCTCAATTTCAACTGGAAACAGGTTGAAATATTTGTACTGCACTGGCAGACTTTTTAGATTTTATGTAAACCAAATCTAAATATATAACTTTGAAATTTGTTGGCCTTTCCTAACATTATCTACATCCATTTTTCTGGTGTGTAAAGCAGTAACTTTGTAGTGCAAACAGGAATAAAAGGCCTTAACTAGCCCTGCATGGATTTATTCTTTACACACCGTGGGAACCTTTGTGTAATGTAGCATCGATAAAGCTGCAAATTTATCGCTGAACCAGACATATCGGTTGCGCCTTCACATCGATAACCTGCTGCTTCTCCTCGTCAGCTATTTAAAGCCGCCAGTGACTTTGAAGGTGCCGCTTCAACACATCTTCTTCCATACGGCCACATTTTCCATTTACAGCTATGTTGGTGGCCGGATGGATGAACGGCAGCTCCAGGGACAAGGAATAGCGCCGTGGGAATCAAGATCAAGGGGCTCCTTGTTCCTTTTTGCTGTAAGGTGCTCTGGAGAAAAACAGCAGCTAAATCAGAGTTTCTGAGAAGGTGACTGGCTGAGTGCTTGACTTAAGCAATGATGGGAGTGTGAAGTCCTGTGAGATCTCTACATTGTCTTGCTTTCTCACGCTCATCCTCCATTCTCTCCCTCATTATGGTTTTGTTACGTACGTCCACCGTCATCCAACGCTGCAGAAACATCGCGGCCACAACATCAGGCACATGAGCCCCTTCATCCTTCATTCCTATCCTTCTAGCCCCCTTGTTAGTTTAAGGTTGTCAACAGTCCCGTGATACATTACTCACCCTTCTACACCCTAAACACATCCATCCTGGCCTGACAGTGGACCTCCTACGTATGCAAGAGCACAAACTCTATTTACACACACTGTACACATTCACCACCATTTCCCCTCGGTTAATAATACAAAATCCTTCTGCACACACACATGCACACACACACACATACACACAACTCTACACTCAAAACCTGTAAACATTCCCAAACATATGCAGGAGGAAAGACATTACTTACCATCTTCTGCCTGGAGTCGGAACAGAATGAGCTCCCCGGCAGTTGCACACAAGAACACACATACACACACACACACACGCGCGATTTTACACACTAACTGGGAGAGGGTGAGTGAGGAAGGGTGAGCGAGAGAGTAAGAGGGAAAGGGAGAGAGAGAGAGAGAGAGAGAGAGAGATAAGAAGGGAAGGAGTGAGAAGGAGGCACAAGAGAGCGAAAGAGCAGTAAGGAAATGCAACAGCAAAAGAGACAATAAAGAGGAAGAGAAAGAGGAGGAGGAGGAGGGTATATAGCTGCACATATGGTGCCGTTTGCTGCACTATATCATACACGCATGACTGAGGTCTGTGCCCACGAGCTTCCCGTTTCTCCCGACCCTCGCTCTTTCTCACGTCTTCCCTCCTCACTCTGCCTCGCCTGGGCCACAGGCTGATATGAGGTGAGCTGCTGAACTCGCCCTCCAGAGAGTGGGGGGGGGGGGGGGGTGGACAGATGGTCACCCACAAAGACAAACACACAGACACACCATGCACCCCAGGCCTAGTTAACCAAGCCGTCCTCCGTTTCCTCCATTTTCATTTACATCCACCTCTCCTTCCCCACCTCCCACTCTCTTTCAGTCCCTTGTCCTCTCCAACTCATTAGCTCGCCGTCCCTTTCTCGCTCTCGTTCACTCCCTCCCACTCTCTGCTCCGTCTCTCCTTCCCTCTCGCGCCTTTCTTTCTCACTCTCTCCATAATAAATCCTCCAGCAGGCCAGGGAGATGAGGAGTCACTTTTATGAGTCTTACTGCACTGGAGGAGGACAATAACACATATCTAGGAGTGGTGCTGCTTTGCGGGGGGGACACACAGACATACACACACACACACACACAACAGGCACACAAGCGATCAATACCGTCAGGTAAAACCAAACGTGAATAATTTCAGTGGAGCACAAAGGCATATAACAAGTCCTATCTATCGTTTCCACAGGGGGATAAACCTGTAAAGAATGACGACACAGGCTGTAAAACAGTGCCGGAGCGTCACACTGCGCCAGGCCCCGATGTCCTCATCTCAACCGACCAACAGAACCATACAGTCACACACTCACTCAATGCAGCGCGCACAAACACAGCCCAATGTCATGGAAATAACAAGGAGAAGATCGCAGAGCACAAAAAACTCTTTGTCTTCCTCAGACCCTGCAGCATCCAGAGTACTTGAAAAAAAGAAGAAAAAAAAGAACGACCATGTTTGCTTTTACCTATTAAACAGGTGACAAACTGAATAAAGTGTCTCAGTAGGACGCTGGGCCACCGTGAGCCTCCAGAACAGCCTCGGCGCGGATTCTACAAGTCTTGGGGTGAGATCAGGGGACTGCAAAGGCCATAGCTTACGATTCACGTCACTGGCATATTAATAAAACTTTGTGGATTTGTGAATGGGGATGTTTAATACCCTCTCTAATGTGTGCAGGTGTAGGTTTGGTTTAACACACACACACAAAAATATATATCTGAATGCGGTTTCCTGCATCAATCTAGCAAATAAACATTATCTGTTTATCGGGCATTCCACACTAAACAGTAGCGTTCTTTACTACTAATTGTAGCATCTTTGTAGGTGAATATAGATTCAATGATTTATTTATTTTTTGACAAAAAAGGCGCAGAGGAGTTTGAAGAATTGCCCTGGGTCTTACCTGCAGTCTTCCTCTTGGGCTGCAAGTGCATTTTTTATCGGCTCTTCTCTCATCTGACTTGTGGTGGCCGGACAGCAAGAAGACTGTTCGAAGAGATTTTTAGTGAGTGAATCAAACTGAAATGGTAACTCCTTATTCTTCTCACATGGAGGAACCACCATCTCATGGAGCTGGTTGGAGGAGGTAATAAAACACTTCAAAATCAAAAACGGCTCAAGGACACGATTCGAGGCACAAGCAGAAAGATCTGGGCAGCTTTTATCCCTGTCCAAGGGCACAGAGAGCTCACAGCACACACGCAAACACACATGCACACACTGCATATTGATAGTTATGGACAGTACAGAGTCAGATCTCCTGTACTGTTCTGGGTTGCAGGAGGAGAAGCTGCCGTACAGACTGTAGATCACTGATCCGTCACCCGGGGGCCGGCTGATTTGACATTGGATCGGTGCTTCCGCATACAGCCAAGGCATAAATCATTCATCTCCCTCTGTCTGATCACTTCAATCTGCCAATGATCCTCTGTCACTACTCATTTGCAAGTGATGATTCTGTGATCTGTGTACAGATCAGGCCTAAGCCGAGCAGCATGTGCAATTTTTGTTGTTGTTGCTTGTTTCACACATTTGTTATGACTGTGAAAATCCTGCAAGGGACAGATAACCGAGACTGTTCAATGGCCAAGCTGTACTTGTGACTTTGAGCATAGCGAATCTCAGCCGAACAGAATCAAAGTAAACACACAAACTAACGGTGCGATTGTACCCATAATTCTACTCTAAGTACCACACAGGTAAGGTTTATAACATATAAATGCTGAAATGATTTGTCGAATTAGTCAATTAGATAATTATGTCAGAAAATGGCAAAAATGGCAAATACAATGACAAAGTACTGTGATGAACCTTTTTGTTTTCTATTTCCTGACATTTTATAGACTAAGCAATGGATTAGTGGGAAAAGTACCTGGCAGAGTATTTGGTAATCTAGATGATCATTACTTGAGGCCCAAGTTTAGATAATATTAGATGAGTCAATAACACAAAAGCATGCTAAACCTATCAAAATACTTACTAACATACTACTAAACAGCACCATCTTATACTCAAAACAGGTTCAAATTCTCCTATTTCCTATTAGTGTGTATCACAGCTCCGGTACGCATGTATACATTCATTTCTGAGCTGGCTTGTTTGCACACACGTGTGCAGGTCACCATGCTCTTGTTTTGGCTTGTGGCTGTGACCAGAATGGCAATACGTCCGTGGTGAAGGTCATGGAAGTGGCATGGGCTGAACTGCACTACTGCACTGTGACTCATTTCCCACATTCCAGTGACGGAGGAGCTGATTTCCATAAGCCTTAGCCTTGGCTCCGAAGCCGTACATCAAGCCATTAATCAAAAAAAAAAAAAAAAGCTACAGGACCAGTGCAAAGTCAAGTCCTCTAGGTGCACAGCCAGCACCTGAGCGTTCGTGCAAATGCGCCATGGGCGTGTGAGAATACTGAACTTTAATCAAAATAAATGCCAATATCAGTCAAGCTGATGGGACGTTTGGAACAGTGTACAATACACAGAGCATAAATAAAGTTAGCACTTGCAGATGCATCAAGGTGAAAGCTCTGATGGAAAGGAGAGAGTAGATGAAAAGGGCAGCATACAGGCTCAAGAGGCTTTATTATTTTAGGCCTTAAATTCACATTAAAAATCAGGTAAAACTTAATTTACGTGGTTTTATATTGACTTCTTAATGACTAGGTAGTCAAGTGCAACTACATTCAAAAATCTACTTCATTGATTACCTCAGATTTATCTTTAGACCCCCAGGTTAGGGCGTGGTAGATCCACATGTGGGTTAACTTGCCAGCTCACCAAAACACCTGCTGCTGTGGGTCTGTTATGCAGTTTGCTGCCAACAGCTACAGACGTTTCGAGTGGGTTATTATTTTCAATAGTCAGTGAGCAAAAATATGAGATTAACAACCAGGTTCACGAACATTTCCCTGTTTCAATGTGGACTATTTAAAGTACAACTGGAAATGAGCTTTGAGCTCGTGAGACAATCCTACCTCTCATAATATACACCCATAAAACAACAACAAGTGCCACAGAAACAAACAAAATGAGAAACATGTGATCCTGAATGTTATTCCAAAATGGCATCACCTGGAAAGCACTTTTTGTTGTTATGTCTCAGCAAGAGAACATAAAAATTGTTATAAAATAAAATATGAATCTAGTGAAAATAACAACACGCGCGCGCACACACACACACACACACACACACACACACACACACACACACACGCTGTCAACCATCCTCTGAGTCAAAGCCCCATCTCCCATATGCTTCATTAATCCAAACTCACCATTACATAACTGCACTAAATGCTCACAAGAGTGGAAGGGTACGGCCCTCCCTGTATCTTGTGTGTGTGTGTGTGTGTGTGTACACAAGTAAGAGGCAGTATCACAGAGAAAGTGAATCTGGTTATTTGAATGGTTATAGACCTGCTCATTTGTGAGCTGTGGGCTGTGTGTGCGGTGCATATAAGAGTGAGACAGTCACTTTCTCCCTTAAGGATTTCAAATTTGTGTGTCCAAATGTACTGTGTGTGTGTGTGTGTGTGTGTGTGTGTGTGTGCGCGAGTGTGTTCCCAGTTGTTGCTCTGCAGACAGACGGGTTTGGACATCACTTCTGAGTCTGCGCTCCGTGCGCATTCAATTGTATCTTCACTTTTGCTAACACACATGCCTTCCACCTGAAAGCACACACACACACACACACACAGTCCCATAACTTGACAAATGCTACTTGAGCTGGAAGTGCGGATGCACAACCTGCGTGTGCATTTATGCATGTTTCTATTTGCCAAAGAACGATTCCTTGCTTGTGCTTTGCTCTGTGAGCCGTGGTGTCGGCCCCGCTTGTACTGGAACCGCAGTAGCAGCTCTTGGCGGTGACAAGATTAAGACCTACTCCATACCTTCTCCTCTCAAAGCCACCACGCAGTGCTGCCAACAAGACCCAGCTAACAAACTAAAACAGCCCACAGTGGCACATGAAATGCATCAGTGAACAGAGCCATCCTGGCTCTGGCTCCGGGGACATTGTGTACATGCTGTCGGGAGCCGCTTGCAACGTGGGAATTTCAAAGACATATGGCAGCATGTCGCTGGGAAACTGCCTGTGTCAGAATCTAAACAAGCTAAGAGCTATACCTAGAGAAGCCATTAACTGCCTGTTATCTGCACGCACAAAGACACACATGTCCAGACACGCATGTCACACACACAAACGCTGACTAATGTGGTTGGCAAGTGATCGTGGCGTGAGGCTAGCCATGCTCAAATTGGGTCACTGACAAAGAAAGGCTTCAGTGGAGGGACAGTGGAGCCAGTAGCAGCACTGGGACAACAGCAGCAGCAGCATTAAAGCTCCCCACTGTCCAATTATTCACAGCTCCACAGTCTGCTCATCAGCGAATGGCAAAAACACCATGGATACGTCTGAGGCTCTCTAACCAAGATCAGTCTTACAAGCTGTGATCTCCGCACGGTGGGGCGCAGAGCACAGCGTAGAGGAAAAATGAATACAAAAAGTGAAGCATCATAGTTTTCCATTTAACACAAAATAAATCACGACCGCAAAGAAGCCAATGGTCAGTAAGGGCTTAACTGTTTTCATTATTTTTGTCACAGGGCCCTTTCAGGTTGCGTTACGGACAGCTGTCATCTCATTGGCTGCTCACTGAAATGTCACCCGAGAAGCAAGGTCAAAGACGTAACTGAATGAACTTTCAGCGCACCGCTAATAGCACAACATCCAAGTGCTGCTGCAACAATGAGTCAAACAAGCGCAAAACAATGTTTGCCACTGACCATGTGCCTAAGTCAGAACCACATTCAGAAATCTTTGCGTTTTGCCAATTTTACTCTATTTATTATTTTTTGGGACAAACCGAGGGAACGTCAGGATTCTTTTCGGGGGGCAAACGAAATCCTTAACTGAAGACCAAGAAGTGACTTTATACAACAGCTAGAGAGGAAACAAGGCTGCTAAGCTGACTGTCATTTCAAGCTACTGCAACCATGTTTATTTTGCGCATTACAAAAGAATCCAGGAGTAGCTAAGACAGAGACAAAAAAAACCCAAGACTGCAGACTGAGGGGTCCAGGATCACAGAATGAAGACTTAGCACCAAGCTGGAACACAAGATTACCAGGAAGATATTATCTGTTATGTATAATGATGTAGTAGTGTAACTCTACTGTACTGTAGTCTGTTGTACAGGCAGACTCACAAAAGCAATGGCTTGAACCTCTCAGTTCTACACATCTTGACCGATTGCTTTTACATAATACGGCTGAACTGCACATTTAAACATCTACATCTGCACCAGACTTCATAAAAATGCGTTTCCGGGGTTAAGCCGGCTCTCTAGTGCTGACCCCTCATCGCTCTACAAACACCCAAAGAGAGAGATCTCCTCTGGCTGCTTCCTCGGTCTCATGACCCGCATATGGCACCTGCCCTCCCTCCTCCACTAACATCCCATCCCTCTGTTCCCATGGCAACCCCCTCATCTATTTCCACAGCACCTGCCTGCTGTCCGGGGAGACACATGGAGACGTGACACTGACAGATGAGGTGAAAGAGTGAGAGAGAGAGAGAGGGTTGACGCTGTTCGGCATTTAAAACAAAAAACAAAAAACCTGCAGGAGAGGCCGGCGAACACAAAGACATTTCTTGTTGCTTTTTGCATCAAGAATTATGTATATCTTTCACAATTGTAATACAGAAAACAAGTTGCACTCCTCATTATATCCTGAGAGCTGTCAACATGAGGTGCACATGGGTTACAAAAGTGAGCACTACGAGTGACAACAAGGACATTTTAGGGGGAAAGAGGGATACATGTGGGCAAAATGTTAAAGAATCCCATTGAAGCTGGGACAGACAAAATGCACTGAAGGTAGTTAAAGAAAAATTGCAGTTGAATTCAGCCTGGGGAATAATTCTGTAGGCATACGCATCCAAGCATGAGAACCACAACCTGCTGTCTCACAACACAAACCTGCACACTCACCCACAAACAGGCATTTCAAATATAGCACACATACACCTGCGAAGTTCAGACCGGTCAAGACCTGCATGTGTGTGTGTGTGTGTGTGTGTGATGTTGCCGATGTGTAAGAATGTGCTGTAGGAATGCAGGAGTGTTTGGATTATTTTAGATAACTTGAATTAAAATCAAGACATAAATACAAATAAAAAACACATTTCAATTGTGCAAAATGCAATAACAACTAAAGGTGAGAGAAAAACAGGAAAACACTACATCCTTTCTGCAACCCCCAAAAAGAACTGAAATAAGATAATGAGTCACCTGTCAAAAAACTGTGATTCCACAACTTCCACTTCAGGATTTGGGTTTAAGGTCACATTTAAGATTTGGGGATAGTTTGAGGATTACATCTGCACATGACAATACATACTTGTAGCATGCTAATTTTAAGCATCAACGTTCGTTCTCGACCTTGGAAATACCAGTTTGACAAAAACACTCCCAACTCAAAGTCCACTTACCAGCTTTTTCTGGAGCCTCATCAGCAGATGTCATGGATTTGTCATGGAAATGGATCTCTTGAAATGCGAGCTCAGTAGCGGGTCATGATTCTACACATATTTATACCCACGCTAAATCCAAAATGTAAAAAAGTACAACTTGTGTCTTTACAGGGAGTTTAATGCTGAAGCTATTTCTTGGTGACCAGCGGGCAGGAAAACTGACTTTCTGGAGGCGATAACAAAATCAGGTTCGGCCCTCCTGTACTCCAGAAGGAAGTTGTTTGGTAACTGTCAAAAACTTGTATTTTCCAAAATGTTTTTATAACTATTCTTTTATGTTCTTCTTCTTCTGCTAAAGAATGTGCGCTACAGTTGAAAGCTCAGGAGAAAGCAACCAAACGGACCTTAATCTGGGAAGAATTAACTTTAACTTAAAGTGTTGTGGATAAAATCAGCCACTGAGCTTGCATGTAACTAGATTCGTCGACATTGGGAACTCCATCTGCTGACGAAGGCTGCGTGATACGGCTAAAAACATCCAGGAAAAGCTAAGTGGACCTCAAGCTGGGATTGCTTTGGCAAACAGCCGAATTTCAATTTCAGCAAAGCTGTTCAAAGTGTCGTCAAGTTTACCGGCCTTCCAAGTCCAGCTGTCTCTGGATCTGTTGTCTGGCAGTTTGTAGCTCACACTTATAGAAACACCCATTGAAAAATTTGTTTTTTTTTGTAGAAGAAATCTTCTCCCAACCCATCAGATTTATCGCTGATTTAAGGTAATGATTAAACTTAATGTTGAGGATGGAGTTTATGGTCGAGGGTTAGGAAATTAACTGTAAACGTTAAGTCCTCACAAGGACACAAGTGCACCCATGATAAATCCATGTTTGTCTAAATGTGTGTGTGAGTGTGTTGACTGTATGCGTACTCACTTTGGGTGTGGGACAGGAAGCGGTAGAGAGGCGCGAGGTGGCCTGGGCGCGGGGCGACTCTGAGGGCGTGGTGCTGAGAGAGGCTGTATCCCTGGGCAACACCTGCACACCCCGCGAGATAATGGAGTCTGGGATCTGTCATCAGGCGCACACACACACACACACACACACGCGCAGACACACGTGCATGTAAACACCACACACTATAAACCCATAGGCAGCACGCATACTGATATTCAAGATCCAGGAAGACACAAACATACAGTATCAAAACTACAGACATGTACTGTATACAGACAAACATCGCTAATATGTTGTTACATGTCAAACTGTAACGACCACGCCTACTCACAGGGTTGATGCAGGTGAAAGGCAAATGGCCTCAAAAACGCGACACGATGATGACAAATAATGGGATATCGGGAGGCGGAGTCTTACCAACAATCATCTGTGACTGGACAATGAGGTGGGATGTTACTCTGACAACAGAGCCACAAAGCAGGGTCCAGGCTGCAGACAGGGCAGGATAGGATGATGGGTATGGAGAGATACTTGATGTTACATGTGACTGCACAGAGCACACGACACACACACACACACACACACAGATGCATGTAGATGCACACAGTCCTGATGTTCGATACACAGAGATACATGACAGACTTAATCTCAACAAAGGTGTTCACTCTTTTTCAACTCAAGACGTTTGTGCAATTATTCACACTTTTAATGAGCACGGTGCATCTAACTTTTTAATAACCGGAAGCTCACAGCGTAGTCAGACGTGTCGTCATATGTAGATAAATGGAAGTTGTTTTTATACTTTTACCGTACCCGTAACCTGGTATACTGTTAAATAAAAAATACACTGTGAACTTAAAGATCACGGAAACCTCCCCCGAGATTACCATAGAAACTTTGTTGGTCATTTAAGAACAATGTCCTGGTTGTACATTTTTAAATATTTGACTTACTGTAAAGAAGTTGATAGGAAGCACCCAAATGCACCATTAATTTTGAGCTATGTGGGACTAGACTGGCACGTGGTGATCCAGCCTCTTCACTGCGTCAGAGAAAAAGAAATGTTCGACTGTGCACTTCCTGTTTTTTGAAGCGATTCATCACAGATTTTGAAGGTGTAAATGATCCGAGCAGCGGCAGAGGCGTTTTATTGAGGTATGGGTTGAAAAACAGCAAATCTATCATTTCAAGGTGCTACCTGCAGCATTTTTAAGCTTCAATGTGTTCAGAGTAATTGTTTACCTGTATAATTAAGATCATGACAGCCGTTTAGCAGCCTGGATCAGCAGCTGGAAAATACAACTTTGAACTTCAAAGATTGATCACATATCTTAGAAAAGTACACATTCATATATAATCTGCATGTCAGTTGTTACCAGACATGCAATATATATGATACAGTACTTCCTGTTAACCTGTGCCCACAGCAGAAACATTGGCCATAGATCAAAACAACAATCGTAATTTTGTATTTACTTTGTACTTGTATTAATTGTGTGAAAATTAATGAACCAAATAATATTAAACCCTTAGTGTTGGAGATGGTGTAATAGATTCTATAGATATCTGAACTGCTATAAAGTCACCGCACTTTTAAACTGCACACTATGCGTCCTTCAGATTGCTGTTCGGCATCACTGGGACCAATTGCATAAAAACTTTACTGAGACCACGTTTCCTGTCAAAGATGTCGGCACTCTTCTACTCTCCAGCTTCCCTTCGTCTCCTCTGCCTTTACCGAAGACGTTCACTACAGTCAAAATATTATTAAATCAATTTTTGCCTTGATTTAATATGCCTTTATCTATCTTGGTGTTGTAACGTAGCCCAGCTTTCTCATGAAATTAAACAAAAGCGCAGAAGCTGTAAGGTACATGCTGCAAGTCTTCCTTGTGCATATGAAAATACGCTCTTGCCTTTAAATTATTTTGATAATGACTTATTGATGTGAAAATGCTACACACGGCACCTTTAACACATGCTTGTATGATGTGTGAACATGTAAAGATGAGCGTTTGAGATGGATGGAGTCAGATCTATGAATACTGCGAGCCCCCCCTCTCCCCTCCTCTCCTCTCCTCCGGCTTGGTACCTTAGCGGCGATGGATGCGGCGGTGATGTGGGAGGAGGAGCTGTCCTCGGTGGACGCCACACCACTGTCCTTCTTCTCCTCATCCTCCTCCTCGCACTGCACGCCCTTGTCCTCCGTCTGGCGGCGTGGCGAACTGTTGGGCGGCGGCGAGAGGGGCGGTGGTGGCGACGGCAGGTCCTCCAGCTCGTCTGCGGCTTCCTTTACCTTCACCACTGCGTCCCGCAGGAGGTCGATGGCGTGCGGCAGCGCCGGCAGGATGAACTGAAAGCATTCCTGGAAAGGTAGGAGGGGAGGGGAGTGCAAGGAGGGAGAGAACATCAGTGACAGGGATGTTGAGTCAAATTTACAGTACACTATTATAACCAGGAACACTGTTATCTACTCAGTTATGTGACAAACACAGTGTGTGACTCTGTTTGAGGCAGTAAAATGAAAAACTGAGATTTCCTCCTCAACCTCAGCAGGTCACAGCGCCTCCCTCTGGTCACATTTACACTAGCTTGTGCTCATTCCTCCTCCCGGTTTGCCTCTCCGGTGCCTCTGTGTGTGTCAGTGTGCTTTTGGGCTCCTCGGCTATGCTACATGCTCCATTCTTCTCACTTCCAAGACAAGAGCTAATCTGTGAAATTATTATCTTCCTGTGTATTTTAAGCATTGGGAAGATACATTATTAACTGTGTCCCCCCCACCCCGACTGCGAACTGGATTCGGAGCATCCTTCCCACTTCACATCCACTTCAATGTGTGCATATCACAGGCTGGATTAAATATGACCCCGTTAACCTTGATTTGAATGAATTTAATGAAAAATAACAACAACAAAAAAAGGGAGAGCAGATGGGACTCCTCACACCGGGAGATGAAAGAGACTGAATGGGTTAATCTCAGTAGTTGAGCACGAGTCGGCCAGCACTGCTGTGTAGCCACAAGCTAACCTTTCCACCCCAAAGCCCGCCTTCACTCACACGCATACACACCCCAAAGCCCTCCGCACACAGTAGACTGTTTATGTCTCCTGCTGGTGTGTTTGAAGCCCACATCTGAGCGTTTTTGCAAGGTGCGAAAAGGAGGGCCGGGTGCGTCGGGCCAAATCGGGCAAAAGAAGGAGTGAGGATGGTGTCAAGAGCCTGGAGACATTCCTCCATTCCCGTTTTGTGCTTTCATTGCGTGCCGGGATTTATTTATTTGTGTTTTTAGGTATGTCAGGAGTGATTTTTTTTTGTCTTCTCTTATTCTCTGTTTTGTCCAGGAGGAGAGTAACTGTCAAGAACACTAAAGAGCAGAATCCCTGGATATACTGCCAGTGGATGAGAAACACCAGTGAGAGAGAAGGACTGAGCGCGAGGGGAAGGCACTGCACTTCTGAGAGGTGGGTTTGCAGGAGATGACGAGAGAAGGTGACAGACGTGGAGAGAGAGAGAGAGAGAGACAGGGAGGATGAGCGATTAAGAGAGACAGAGTTGGACAAAGACAGAGATTCGGCGAGAGAGCACAACTGCAACAAAACGACAGAGAGACGGACATGAAAAGTGAAGAAGAATTAGAGAAACAAGAGAAGGGACAAGTAGAGAATAAGAGATGGAGAGCGAGAAAAAAGACAAAAAAACAGGGCCAACATTTACACTTTGGATAAGTATCTTAAACACAAAGCTACGATTTCTACATCACTTAAATTGCAAGAAACCAGAAATAACAACAGCAAAAGTCAGGGCCTCTGGGCCCTTTTTATATTGACAATATTCATATGGACCAGCAGGCAGTGTGCGTAGAGGATATTATAGCACACATGTGAGGTCTTTTATCTCCCGTTCCACCTCAAAAGAAGCCATTAGCTGAAGTATATTTCTGTTTTTTTACTCGTGTTAGCCGACTGCAGTGTACACAGACTGAGTAGCTGAACGGATCATGATGGACCGTGGGAAAAGAAAGCAGAACAAATATGTTTCTGCTACACAAATTTACCTTTACTTTTTCCACACTTCCCTCTAATCATTGCTTGGTTTTTTTGTTTTTTTAAATTGTGATTTACTGCTAAAATTGCCCCACTTCACTCCTGTGAAAATATATTCATATAAAGTGAGGAAAGAAATGGCTGAGTTCAGTTGAACTGAGGACACACAACAGATAACTACTTTAGAAATAAACATATTCAGCTTTTTTTCCAAAATCATAGTTTTCCTGCGTCTCGGTAGTAAATGTTCCATGGCCTGGTACTGATCTGTGGCCCAGTAACAGTCCCTGTGACAATGGAAACATTTCTTTAAAGTAAAGAACAGAAGGCTTTCATTATCTCTTATAGAGCATTCTGAGTGAGTGGAGAGGAGCTATGGCGGCCAGAGAGTTAACAGGTTTCATTGGAGATTTTCCAGACCACTACCTGTGAGGCTGAAATTATACCCTCATCTTTCAAGCTGAAATCTGAGCTCTCATCACAACGTTGGACACAATGCAAACAGCCAGGACATACATTAAACACTAAAAGTACACAAAGCTGTGTTTGAACTGGAGCAGATTGCATCTGCAGTGTAAACGAGGCCAAAGAGACAAAAGGAGCAGCTAAAAGACGCACAGCCGACACTCTGACATAAGGGGCTTCGTCTAGCTGGCTCAGCTGGACCTCCCCTTTATCTTTATGACAGGAGATCATCGTAATAAAAGCCTGCAATGGGCGGCTTGTGCCGTTAACTTTAACTGGGGGCTGATGAGGGAGACACTAATATGGCAGCAGATGGGGGAGAGGTGGCGTAATTGATTAAAAGAAATACGAAAATCGATCAGGAGAAGCGGGCGCGAGTAACGAGACAGAGACAGATGAGCAGGTCCGCACAGCAGAGAGGGAGTGAGGAGGAGGGGGGAGGAGGATGCCAGCGGCTGGTGGACACACACACACACACACACACACTCTGCATCTATGTGTTGTACAGATAGAAGTAGATCAAAACACAGAAACGCACAAATGAAACAACCAACACACAGCTCTGTGCTGTACACACGTCATTGATTAATCAGTCAAATGAACGCACGCAGAGGCGCACGTTCAGTCACACACCGTCAAATCCATATTGTACACATGCTGCTTAAACACACACACACACACACAGATAATGACTGCATGTAGAGACATTTACAGATCATAATGGATGTGCAGATAAATGTGACCCTTACATAAGGAGTCATGTTACTAGCACATTGCTGCCCATACAAACAGGTCAGCGCTACCTACAGTTGTTGAAGGATTCAAGACAGAGTCACTGGTTGCTATGTATCCCTCAGTTTATTTGCTGAAGGTGCCCCGTGCTTGGAACTAAAACTGTACCGCTGACGTTATTATTTTTGTTTTAAAGGGGAGAAAAAGGTCAACCTGAAATTCAAAAGTACACCGTTAAAGATACATTTTTGTTAAGGTTTGTGTCCACTTTCTACTTTCATGGGCTGCAATGGCACTCTCATCCAGAGCACCTTCCAAATTACTCATTCACTGACTGATGGCAGAAAGCAACCGTGCAGGTCTCTAGTGTTTTGCTGAAGGACACATTTGGCAGAACTATTTGAATTTATTTGTATTTTTTCCAAACACTGCACAGCACCTGATTTCACTGTCTCATGTTTACCCTCCAAATCACTTGCTGTTCACGTGAATCCTAACTGCACCTAATCCTAACGTCTGCAGGAGCACAATGATGCTGTCACAGCCGTTTCCTACCTGGGAGCCTTTCTTGCTTCCTGGTAAGTTAATGATGAGCGTCTTCCCTCGGATACCACACACAGGTCTGTCACGCACAAAACACAGGGGACAGTTTACAGGAATGTAGGGGAAGTAAGGTGCGTTAGTTGGTTAGTGCAACAAGTATGAATGATTATGTTGATATATGCCTCTGCCACGACCTTAAAGCCTTGATTCAGTGTTTCACGGTGCACTGCACTTTATCACAGGTGTTAAATGAACTCACGCACCACTTTGTCCTATATGAAAAGGTGGGATAGAGCCGCACTACACATTATTTTATCTATAAAGCCAAGGAACTATGCCAACTAATATTATTGTCTCATTGTCTCTCTTGAAGAAAAAAAAAAAGATCTTGATCTCACTGAGACTACGTGTTTAAATAGAGGTTTAATTAACTGAATTAGGTGTGTTCAGGTTGGGCTGTGTGTGGGAGCGTGTGTCTGACCTGGAAAGCATGCCTAGTGGCGTGACGTTGAGGGATCCCATCAGCATCGCCAGAGACATCCCCGGAGCCTCCCGCTCTATCACCTCCTTAGTGGCCTGGAGAGAAGAGAGATTAAAGAGGTCCATTAGTGTGATCAAAGACTAACCAAGCACGTGTCCATCCGGAGGATTTTTCAAACCATTTATTCAAATGCTGTAGAGTTTACTCCTGCAGTGGAAGTTGGTTTCAGACAGCCATTTCAACAAAACAAAACAAAAAAAAACACAGTAGGACTGGTCCTCAGAGCTGAGAATGTAATCAAATTCAAAAGACAAGAAGGGTTTATAGAAAGAGGTGGATGTTGACATTTTGCAGAGATTCCTCGTGTTTAGAAAAGCTACTATAATAATCCTCTAGTCTAATTGAGCAACCGGGACTTTTGTTAACAAACCCTGGTTCGCTTGCAAAAATGCAATGAAACAAACTTTCTACTACACTTTGGATAAAGGGAACTGTAGGGTGTTATTCTCACTCTACATCTGACCCGGTCACACAGAAGATATTCATTTACAAAACGTAGCGCAGAAGGGCGCCAATGGCAAACGGGGGTATCTGTGACTTCAGGGAGCCGCGTTTAAGTCTTTCCATTATGCTGCTAGAATTCAACGAGAACAATTTAGAGACAAAAAATGAAAAAAAGAAAGGTGTTGTAACTCGACTATTTATGATAAAGTTGTGATGCTATAAACAGCAATATAAAAAAGACAGGACAGTCATTTTTCCACTGGGTCCAGTAGCATGTGATAAAGTAAATATGATTATAAGAGTGACATGCTTTAAATATTACTGAAGACTCTGCCTTCTCCTCCAGCTGTGTGTGCGTTTGCCCTTGAGTTGAGTGACACTTCAAAAATGCACCATTAGCGAGGGAGGGGGGCGAGAGACAGAGTTCAAAGAGAGAGGAGCCACTGATGAGCATCGTGGGCTTTAACTCAGGAGAGGAGCGAGACGGGGGGAGGGAAGAGAGACGGGGAGTGTGGGAGGGACCGAGGAGGGGTGAGATAGAAACAAGAGGGAAGGAAGGAGAGAGAAAGAGGGAGAGAGAGAGAGAGAGAGAGAGAGAGAGAGAGAGAGAGAGAGCGAGAGAGAGGGGTGAGGCTGGATTTATAACTCATCGTACAAAGACTCTGATTGGAAGAGGAGAGAGATGGGTTTGTTTGAATGCACGCCTGTTAAATCAGAGGAAGTGTAAAAGACACACTGCATGTTTTAGGCAATATGTTTGTCTAATCTTGGGGGACCAGTGAGGGAGGATTCATCTTAAGGGGAGGGGAAGGACTATGAGGTAATGTGATTAAATACGACATCATAAAAAAGGCCTCCTCTAGTCAAGTACAGACCACAAATTTGCAAGATTTTTCGCCTGCAAGAATGCTGCGCCCATGCAAAAGGAAGTAGTTAATGCTGTGTTTCATTGCGCCAGTATCAAAAGTATGAATTGCATTTCCTGAACTCAGTCCAGTTGAATATTGGAGCAGACTTTTCCAACCCATACATCCTCCATGCTTCTTGCACCGTGGGCTAATCACCGGGAATCAATGCACTTGCATGAGGAAAGCAATCAACCGGGAACACAGCTGTTGGCCGGCGACTGACAGGAAGAGATCAAGTCTCCGACGTCTTACTACATGAGGTGCTGGCATGAACCAAAACAAGATACATTTTCATGGCAGAGTAATATTCATATGAAACTCTGAAAACCAGTAAATTAGTGAGATTTACAAAACAATTCCGGCAGCAGCTACGGCCAACTATTGACATTGTTTCAAGTTTCATTTTGGCACTGCATCTACGTGGTGCAGTCAGTCCAACATGCCCATCGAACAAACACCAAACATACAGAAATAAAAAAACCATGCGACCAGAGCCTTAGGATGAAGCAAACCAGCGTGATCTCATACAAAGAGATGTAAGGTAGGAATGGAATTGAAGGTAAAGTAACATTTAGGTATACAAAGAGCTCTTTGATTCAAGTGAAGACACAAAAAGTAATCTTGTTACTTCCGTCCTGCTTGCAGCTAAAAGGGAACACAAGTCACGCGTGTGCTGTGCAGCCTTCAAAACACACAGAGACAGACAGAGAGATATTGTTGTCTCCAGCGCACAGGGTTGAATCAGATAGCAGGTATTATCAGCGACTGTGTGCACGTGTCTTCCCCTTTCCAGGAAGGTTGCTGTCAACCATGATTGATGAGGACCAATGATACTGCTGAGAACCACAGCTCATCCCCCGCCAAACGGCTTGTATTCGAGTGTGTGTGTGTGTGTGTGTGTGTGTGTGTGAGAGAGAGAGAGTGTGACTGAGGCTGGCTAGGCTAAATGTAGCTTCCTGCGCGTATGCACAGGCGTATACTGCCTTCACAGTACACGACATTTTATGATCATTTATTACAACAGTGCGTGCATGCATGCATGCCGGTACGTGTGTGCATATAAATTGGGTACGGAAAGTCTTCACACGCTTTAAAACTTCCTATTTTTATCTGAAATGGAAGCAGTTGTATTTGATATGGTAACCGACAATATCAAGGGGGCAAAAACCCCACTAGAACCCACTTTGTGGAGCCTGCAAAGACAGTTTATTTGTTTCATGTAACTGTAAAATAAAATTGTTTGTGTTAATGCACCCTAGAGTTTCCCAATAAATTGCTAAAAATATAGTACGAAACTTGGGGTAATTGCAGTTCCCACTGAAATATTCCAATAATCATATTGGTCAAGATCAGCTAATTAGCGTGCTGTAGTTTATCTATTATTAGTGACAGACAACACTCCACAGACCCATACTGACACCCATTACCTTTGAATTGCTTGCTACACAATCCCTTCTTTTTTCTTTTTTCCCAAAAACGTCAGTCAATAAGGATCCAACTTCTGCCTCTTTATTTCCCATGTGACCGTGGGGCTAATTACAACGTGTGTTAATCAGTGCGGCAACACACGTGTAATCAGCAAAAACAGGCGGAGGTTCTCAGAATGAAGCGCAGGTAGCAACAGGAGAGCTCTCCCTTTCAACAGCGCTTACCTCTAAGACACACACAGCGTCTTTTACGTATGAGCTATCATCATTACTTTCCTTACATGACCTCGTATCGGTGTCCATATTTCAGCCCCAGCTGTCCTCGTTGGTGTTTCTGGCTATATTTTAACACAACTCTCAAGCTTCGTTATACAGCTTGCACACACCACTGAGGACGTCGTTCGACGTCACTCTTTTGACCCAGTTATGCCAACACTACAACATGTCAGGATGCATTCAATGAACAATGTGCGCCGCTGTCCTGTATGTCTCAAATCCAGACAGCTAATTTAAAACAAGCCAACGAAATGAAAACCTGGAAACGGTTGCTCATGAAGAGACTTGCGATCGACACATTTAAACCCACCTCTGGTGTGACGTCGCGCGGGGCGAAGCCGGTGCCTCCGGTGGTTAGGATGAGGTTAAGTTCCTTTTCATCGCACCAGTCCACCAAAGTCTCCTGTTAGTTTACACACACACACGTTTTGTTATAAATACGACAATCATCAATGCAGATAGAAAGACAGACTGATACTGTACATAGGTAGATACAGCAGATAAACAGACAGGTTGATGGATTACATACCTTGATTTCGTCTATCTCATCTGGCACTATCTTGTAGGCTGAGATCATTCCCCCCAACCTGAGAAAGGAAGAAAGTCATCAGATTACAGATACAGTTATTAACGTATTAGATTCCAGACAAGATACTTGACATTGATCCCTGCAAGAAAATCCTCTTTTGTCTTGCTACCCTTCTATAGGGAGGTCAGAAAGGTCAGCTAAGGAACTGTGGACCTTGTCAGACGTCAGTGTTTTCTTTGACAACCCTTTTAGCAGAAGCAGAGAGCTTAAACTCAGGATGACCAGCTGAAGAACGGTCTCTCTCCTGTCTATGTGACACCGCCCTGCTGCCACAGGTGGAATGTCCAAGTGGATCAGCAGGTTACGTAGCAGGGCTGAGATACTGTGGGCTCTCCTCTATCTTTCTCTGAGTAATAAAGCAGAAAATACCCCTCTAAAAACGTCCCAGACGCCACACGACTGTTCCTCAGTTCCTGGTCTGGCAGAACATATAAGTCTAAAAGTAACCTTACAGCTGTCATTTCAGGCTCGTGAACACACTGATGGAGAGAAAAGAAAGCCGATGACAAAGACTTAGACGATGTGGGAAACGTATGCGAGAAATAAGAGGGAAAACAGACAGTTGAGTGAGACGGGAAAGAGAGAGAGACATAGAAATATAACAGCAAATAAAGAGGAGAGAGAGAATGCCCTTGAACATCGCTTCCTGAAAGGATTTTGCACAGGACGGCCCACTGAAGAGGGAGCTCTGACAAGGACAGAGCTGCTGCTGCTGCTGCTGCTGCTGCTGCACAGCGATACGTGGCGCCCTCCTGTGGTCAGACCGGGTATGACACTCAAAAAAGAACAACCCCAGGCTCAAGGTGAAGGCTCTGCACAGACGCCCCTTATGTAACCCTTTTCTTTCTTTTTTTAAAATTTTTTTTCTAAAAGGAGCGCTATTTTTGGGAGCCTACTGCATCATGTTTCTCCTTCCGAGTCAGCCACTTAAACGCCATGATACCCTCCTTCAGCCAAATACACATGAACTACATGTTTAAATGTTAAAACATCCACTGTTTTTCTGCCTTTCAGATGCCATTTGTCCTCATGGAAACTCTGACTGCTCACACGCCGAGTTACAAAGAATCACATTTTGCACCATGGAAATATCATTCACCAAATCCATCGGCTCTGCCCAGCTTTCAAACCGTGCAACGGAGCAGCAGAGAGGCACGCCAGGCAAGACCCAACACCAAAGCACCGCAGCAAGCGTCAACGGAGAAGAAGCATGAAGCTCAGAGGGAAGCTGTCTGGTTCTGACAGAAGAGGCAGAGGAGTCAGAAAGAATCATTTAAGAAGTACTCTTTCATCAAACGCTGCACACGTAGCGTCCACTAACTTGGGCACACACACACACACACACTTCCCTGCTGACATTCCTGTGATGGCAGGAGTGATTTACCTCTCTTGAAGTTCTTAGGAGGGAGGTTATTTCTTCTCTGTATGTGTCGCTGCGTGTGGATGATTGTGTTCATGCATGTGCATTCGTCCGCTTGTGTGTGTGTGTGTGTGTGTGTGTGTGTGTGTGTGTGTGTTACACCTCGGGAGAGTAAAGGAGCTGTCAAATCACCTCTCTCCCTCTCCTGGGGTTTTTATGCCTCTCTGTTTCAGCCCAAATGAAAATATGCTCAACACAAATAACTAGGGTTCCTTCCCACCGTTTCCTAGGCAACCCCTCCTGCCTGAAGCCTCTAGTTGCTGTGTTTTTCGTCGTGAGACAGTGTGTGAGAGTTTGTGTGTGCCGGTGAATGTTTCTGGATTTTCTATTTGTGTGTGTGTGTGTGTGTGTGTGTGTGTGTAGGTGTGTGTGTGTGTAACTATCGGGGATGCCATTTCTGCGCGAAGGCAGCAATATGTTGTTGACTGGACATTTTTTGAGTGTGTGCGAGTGCATGTAGCTGCATGTTCATGAAATACATATAAGGTATGATGTGATTTGTGTATTCATGTGTGAGTGTGTGTCCATGTCAACACACACAAAACATATTTATGTTTACATACATATATGTGTGTGTGCATTCTTATACAGTATATATATATATATATATATATATATATATATATATACATCTGCAGTAGCTATTACAGTAAGCTTAATGGATGTATCTGTATATTTTAACATACACACAGACCACATCACTACAGACAGTTGTGCATACAGTGTGTGGCTCGAGTAAAGAATGTGCTTGGAGTTTTGTGGTACACACTACATGTGGGCTGCGTATGTGTGTGTGTATATTTCTATTTGCATGTATGTATGTATGTATGTATGTATGTATGTATGTATGTATGTATCTTTGTGGGTATGTATGCGTGTCTATATATGCACACAGTATGTATGTACCATATGCATCCCCGTATGTATACTGTATATTTTGTGTGGGTTTTCCTGTGTATGTATATGTATACACGTGATCGCATGCAGTATGCGTTCACAAATATGTTTACATACACGGAGCAGAAAGGTGTTTCTGTTGTTTAGCCAACTCTCAAACGATGTAAATGGGGTGTACAAAATAATAGAAACACCTGTCAGTATAACGTAATACCGTTGAACAGCATTCAAATAAGTCTGGTGTTGTGGCCACTGATGGCAAACATCTTTCCCCCAGTTGGAGAAACAATCAACCAATCAGAGCTTTGCAGGTGAAATAAGAATGGAATTGTCTTCTTACAACATAGCTAGCAGACAGAAAAATGGCATGGATGAGAGCGACGCAAGTTGTTGTAGTTGATTTACAGAAATAAACTGGTTAATAATAATAATAATAATAATAATAATAATAAATAAGTGGTTAAGACGCATACCATATAACCGCAACATGGTTCGATTCCAGCCAGGGACCTTGGTTGCATGTCATGTCACCCCCATACATTTACTGTCTCTACACTGTCAGCAATCACATAAAATTAAGAATCAACAATTCTTAAATGGACAGATTTCAGAATAAAGCGTGACGTTAATGGCTGGAAAAATAGCAATTCAGTCTGATTATTATTAGGCTAGTACTGGCCATGCGCATGTATGTAGACACGCAGAATGTGTATAAATGTATATATTGCAAATGTAGGCACACATGCAGTATCAATATACTGTATGTGCATATAATGTACAATATGAGTATTTGCACATGTGTAAATATATCTGAATGTACATACATATGTGCATATTTGTGCATGTATATGTGTGTGTGAATGTGCATCTATAGGACCATGTGCATAAGAGTGTGTTTCAGCATGACTGGCTTCTTTGCAGATAGAGTGCTTGGCTGTATTTGGGAGGGTGTGCTCTGAATTGAGGGAAGCCTATTAGAGGGGAGAGGGCCTGCAACATTTTAATCTCTAACACCCATCTATGTCTCTTTCTACTGCAGGGGGGTTACGACATATAAAGCCCTTCTTCAAACTGCGAGCCGGAGGTAGTCAGCCTGGAATAAAGGCTTTTTGCTCGAGGTGTGGACAAATCCTGATGCGGGTGGAGGAAGGAATGGATGGGGAAGAGAGGGGGACGGGGCAGCAAAAGCGGGGGTGGGGGAGCACAGCAGTAGTTTTGGCCTGAAAGCCTGGACGCCCCGGCCAAATCTTTCTATGAATAAAAGAAGAGCGCAGAGAGGAGGGATAAAAAGAGAAAGACAGGATGAGAGAGAGAGAGACAGAGAGGCACAGAGTGGAAAGAGCAAGAAAAGGGAGAGATAGACTGTCAGGGGCACACTTAACAAGAGAGAGGAAAAGTATGTGTGTGCGCGCGCATGTGAGCCAGCTGCAAATCTCAGTGGTTGTGGGACACTTTCAAGATAAGACCCATCTGCCAGGGTGATTTCATTAATAATACACACTCTTTGTACAGGGCACTCAATCTCACTCTCTCTTTCTTTCTCTTGCTTTGCCCCCCCCCCCCACACACACTCATACACACACACACACTCCGCCCAGGAAGGAGAGGAGATCCTCGGCCATCTCCACGCTCCCAGTAGTAGCATGGAGTCGAGCCATTACAGCCGAGTTGTTGGTTCGTCCATACATAGGAAAGCTCTCAAGGGGTCGCCTCTCAACATGCTAGCTGATAGAGGGAAGAATGGAGGGATGGAGGAGGAGGAGGATGATGATGTGGATGTAGAGGAGGAGGATGTGGACCAGCCCACCTCTTCAAACCCCTACCGTGATGAGAGCTCTGAGTGCTCAGCGAGGGGTTCCACTCTCGTGATTCCACTCACAGCCACTAAACACACACACACACACACACACACACACACACAATAAAATATTCTGCAGACCACCCCACCCCACAAGAGTTCTGTTTATTTACAGAATAAATGTCATCCGGGTTCATATCTGCCATTGCTGACAGTCCCTCTCCCATTTCTTTTACTCCTTCTCAACCGTCCCAGCTACAAACCACCATATCAAACACATCAAATATTTAAAACAACAAAGTTAACATCTGTGGCAGAAACAAGCTCTGCTCGTGTGTACTTGCAATGTAAACTACTCCTTCCCTCTGGTCTGCAGATAGAACCTCAGACTCACTGGGGACTCTGCTATCACCAACAACTGAGCTGCATAGTAATCCCAAATGCGTTTGTTTTAACTTGCAGGGAGTACCAAAAAGGTGGAGCTTAACAAAACATTTTCTTGCAGGGATCAGTCAGATTTTGTATTTTTGTTTGACACTCTTTTATATGTATGTATTAAGCTTTAACACCAAATCTTCAAGCTGAACCGAGTGTACTGAATCATCATTGCAGCTGATCCATAGCAGTAGCTTTTTGCATTTGAGCTCCTCTTACTCACTGACTGACTTGTCATTGGCTTAGAGTCACAATACAATAACTCTGATAATAACTGTAGATAGGTGGTTGCTGACCTGTTAACCTTATAAACCTTATCTGAATGGAACTCGCCAACCAGCCTCAAAGCAAACTAACTACTGAACTCAGGACGGTCACAGCTATAATGTTAAAAATGGGTCAGCGGAAACAGTCTGTGTATTACACTATATAACACCGCCATATTATCACCTTTTAGGGTTGATATGAGCAAACTCTCCAATGTACACATCCAACAGATAAGGAGCAACATTAGCATTCATTTGGAGTCATATTTGTGGCCACCTGGTGGATGTCAATCCAGTATTCACTCTCTTTTTAGCTCTGCTTTGGTCTCCACCTCCTGATGGAACCATCTGGCTAAATGCTCCGCTATGTTCACCAGCTAGCTGCTAAATGTGTCCGTCTGCCATACTAACATGAATTCATATTGATTACAGCAGCTTTAACAACGTGATTGTAATTCACTTACTGATGCATTAAACATCGTATGGATATTTTTTAAGAAAGTCGATCCAAGAAAGAAGTGTTTCAGTTATTATGGTGCTTACTGGTGCTGCAAGTCTAGCAGTGCGTATTGTGTGTGTGTGTGTGTGTGTGTGTGTGTCCTGACTGTGAAATTGGGCCTACTGTCACCCATCTGATTGACTTCCGGCTATTCTTAGCCATGACAATTTGTAAAAATGACAAAGGTTGTTACAGCACAAGTTGCTGGAGGGCAGAGGCGCAGAGTTGGCTCAACCGCCCGGGAGGGAGGCTCACGAACATAAACACTCCCTGCCTCCCACACACACACACACACGGACACCCACATGTACACACACACACACACACACACACACACACACACACACACATCCACCCCTGCCTCATCTGTGTGTCCTTGAGTCTGGGAATCATTTGTTTGACCCCACTCTGGTACTGTCTTTTTTTTTTGTGCCACATATCATTTTTCTCTCCACCTGACACACTCCTGAATGCCAAACTGTGCAGACTGATTGATTGCGTGCGCCAATGTGTGTGTGTGTGTGTTTGAGTGGCTATGATTATAGTTTATGTTATGTGTTCTGCTGTAGCCCCATACTCCCTCCTTCCCTTCCCTCCCCGCTCTCTCTCTCTGTCTGTCTGTCTCTGTCTGTGTGTCTCTGTCACCGCGGCAGTGGCACATCGAGGGCACGGCGTTCCGGCTGGTCAACCTGATTGAGCCGCTGACTCGTCGTGTGGCATGGATTAACATGGCACGGAGGATCTCGGGCCAGAGGAAGTCAGCAAAAGCCCGCCTGCATCAGCTACCAACAGCCAGTCACATTTCCTTATTACCCAGCTGATTTTTTTCCAGGAGCAAGACTGATGATAAGTTGAGTCAAGCCATTCAAGAGGTCTCTATAAGTATTATAGTGGCCAAATTAAAGTGGCATCCAAAGCCCCTTAGGGTGCCATGAATGCAGACCCTGCCTCCAAATATTTAATTATATAAATCCGCCTTATATTTCTTGTGTCAGGGTGTAACACATTTATCCAAATGAGGGCGGAGATTAGTCATATGTTGACATATGTTATATGGAGTGATCATGTTGTCTCAGCATCACTCAGACAAGATTGTTTAATACTAAAATGTATATATACTGTATATATATATAAATAATTTAGTTTTTTGCAATATATGTTTACTGCTAAAGCTTCTAAAGGCTAGTGCTCATAGAAATTACATGTATGTACTACTGAATTGGAACAACCGAACTACTAAACTTAATCACTACCTGGATTATGTTGATCGGCAAATTAATTTTTTCCTGTCGAGGAAGCGCTACATTCTTGTGCCGCACATCAAGTCAAAGGAAGGTGGTTGGGGTGGGTGGCAGGTACAAAGTGCAGGACTCTGACACCATTGGGTTAAAGTTAGAGTTAGGGGATAACTCCTGAGGGAAAAAAATGAACAAAAGGAAACTCATCCTGTCTTGTGCTTTAAATCAGCGTCGACTTAACCAAGACTAAGCACTTTGAGTAAACATTAAACCCATGAATCATGCTTTAGTTGCCACAAGCTGATATTCTAGGGGGAAAAAATTAACGTCAATTAATGTTTCCTCGATATGTTGATAAAATGTTTACCTGGGTAGCATTATGTTTCTCTTACTACGTATGTGATGTTGCATAGGCTGGCAAAATGTACACAGTTTCTCAAATATCAGTGCAAATAAAGCAAACTATACATGTGCACAACAACATGTGTCATTGTTGTGCACAAGCTTTCAAAAATGATGCTCGGAGAGTGACAAGACAAATGAGAATAGAGCTGTGCTTTTCTGTTTGCCTTCGACATTTAAACAGTCTACCTAATAAGATACTTACTGTAAGCTAATTCATTAAAACAATATTCATATTTAATTACGAGGTTGTTCAAATCTTTCAACTTGCAGAGCACTACATAGCAGCAACAGGGTGGTCATGCACTGTCAGTCAAACAACATCAACTAAGTTGATCAATGTTGCTCACAGTGTAAAAACAAAGGCAATTTAAGCAATGCTAGCTCAAGAAAGAAACTGAATGAGACGCACAAACCTGCCAGTCCCTTGCTTGACCCTGTAATTTAAACATGACCTGTGTATAAAAGCCACAAAAAAAAAACACACACATACATGGATTAAAGCATGTTCATGTGCGCACGGACAGATACACAAGCAAATACAAAACAACTTCAAATTTTCCCTGGTGTGCATACTGTACAAATAAGTGTGCGATGGATCCCTAATCGCTCTCTGGCGCTCTGTCTAGCGTGACGCACATGACGTGGCACGAGCCGTCTCACACTCCCTCTCTGTGTCACACAGACTTGACACATACATTACACATCAGCCTCAAAACAAACATACCGTGAAGGACATGACAAGCATGGAGCGGTCCGGGCTCCTGTAGCGGGGGACTGGCGACGCTCCGGGGGATATTGACTGGTGTGATATTGTGACAGAGGAGCAGGGTAGCTCCGGCAGATCAATGGCCGTACGGAGAATGACTGGGATGTCTAGAGAAGCGTGTCTGTGGCTGTCACAGTTCGTAGTGTTCGAGTCGCAGGCTGAGGCGGCATTTCGAAAGGCAATGTGTGGACTATGCAAGGATATAATAAACCGCTTGAGCTCCACTTATAAATCTTAGTGACATCACATCTGACACGACCTCTTTCCTTCGGTGGACCACTGCATTTGAAATATTCAGAGTATGTGGACATGTGTACTTTTGCACCTCGGAGCTGGTTTTTATGGTTTGGGTTAGTTCCCTTAGCTCCATTCGTAATGCTACAACATAAAATTAATTCAATTTTAGACAATATGTATCAACAGTTTGGGAAAGATCCTTTTCCCTTCCTGTTTCAACAGGAGAAAAAGTGGTTTTCCCAGTTTGGTTTGGAAGAACCTGCCTGCACAGAGCCCTGACCTCAACCGTACTGGGAGCCAGGCCTCATCGCCCATCATTAGTACCAAAACTCACAAAGGCTCTTGTGGTCAAATGGGCGCAAATCTCTGCAGCCAGGTTCCAAAATCTTGAGGAAAGCCTTCCCAGACGAGTGGAGGCTGTTATAGCAGGATATTCATATCCACAGTCTGGGAATTAAATGTTCAGCAATCACGTAAAGGTGTATTGTCTGACGGTCCACATACTTTTGGCCATGTATTGTTTCTTATTACATAGGTGGATGCTTTCTTTAACAAAGTGATCAGCAGCTTGTCCTTTTTTATTACCTTCACACTCGCCATAAAATTGTGAACTGCTTGCTTTGTTTTTAAGTTAAAGAATTTATAAAAGAAACACTCATTGTCACATCAATACTTTGTTTGACTTGTCTACACCAGAAAGAAGCCAAATGAGTGCTGAGAAAACCCGACATGGTGCACCTTTTAAATCTAATGAAAAGGTGCAAAAACAATGTTTTAATGCATTTAGTGTGAGGAGATTGTAGTTACTTAGTTCACAAGTAGTACACAATAGCACACAAGTTCAATTGTGATGGAGATTATTGTTTCCTGTGTGTTCTTCATGCTCTTTTGTCACGGATCACGTCCCCGTCGCGGGAAACAATTGTTGATTTCACCTCCTTTAGCTTCGTTGAGCAAATAATGACTTCTTGCAAGAGAGTCATCCATAAACAGAAGAGTGCTGCAGTTCTTTTGTTGTTGCCATGCATGCTGGGAATTTTTCTCCATAGGGTGACACCGAGCCCCGACATGTTGTGAGGAAGAGATATTTTTAGATTCTTAGTTCCACTCTTGCACAAAAAGGAGACAGCTTCCACACACACAAGCACACACACATGCAGAGAGCCTGTGAACGTTTCTTTTTAGTGTGGCAGATTTAAGGTTAGTTAACGATTGTGTGCATGAAGGTGCTGGCTGGTGTTTTTCTTCTCGTCATTTCTGTAGGTTGAATTGTCACGAGAAGGCCGATACTCACAAGGAGGGATCATGGACGAGATCTTTGAGGTTGACGCCGCTGCGGTCCTCTGCAAGGTTTCGAAAACAGCTGTCACTCACTGGATAGACAAGAGACAGAAAAAAATGTAATTAGCACACGGGCTGATCTGAAATGAAATGCGTGAATGGCTTTGGCACAAATCACTATCGTTGCATCATAGGCATTGTCCAAACAGCAAATGATTGTTCCTCATGAATGTGAGAAATCATGCTATACAAAAACTGAAAGATGTTTTTCTTCCTCAAAATCCTTTACACTCATCCCAGCTCACGTCTCACTTTGCAAGACCACGAATGGCTATTTTCCAATTTTCTAAACTGTGTCACGGTTAGCCACAGCTAATTATGCAAGGTGGGAGAAAAATCACAAAATACACCAAACTGATCTTTCTTCGAACAGATGATGGAAACTAGATGAACGATAGCGAGGAGCTCCGATCCACGAACATCTCTGAGTAGTTCTGTGGTGGCTTGGAAACATGTCTGTATTTATTCTTACATTTTTATACAGATTTCACAGATTTACAGTGTTAATTGCTACATTGTCTTTTGCATCATGTTTTCTTAAATAAATAATGAAGCAAACAGTGACACCCCCCCCCCCGGCACACTTTTTGATCACGCTGAGCCTATGTGAAGCCACACCTTCATCATCTCCAAACCCCTAGACTGCAGAGCAGGTGCGAGCCACATGAGTCATCATGGTGATCACAGACGGATAGAGTGACGGATAGAGTGAGCCAAGGAGAAAGACGAGGGCGTGGGGAGAGGAAAAAATAACAAAGCGAGAGGAGACAGAAAGAGACAGATGAGGAGGATGAAGAGGGGGACAAGGTGTTTTATGATCTGACGGGGCCAAATGTGAACGGACACGCTCGTCTCTCAAAATAGATGCAAAACAAAGCACCGGAGGGGTGGTGGTGATGGTGGTGGTGCAGTGGATTTAATCCAAAAAACTTGATGTGCTAGTTGTAGACAAGACTGGAAATGTCATGATGTTGCTCCAATGAAGTGCCATGATCCATGAACGAGAGGAGGGGCGGAGGGATAGGGTGAAGCAAGAATGGTGTAAAAAATGGAAGTGGGCTGGCAAAGTGGCGGATGTGAGGGAAAGGAATGCAACAGGGCTGGAGAAAGGGATGGGAAAGGATGAAAAGGATGGATGGAGGGATTATTTAAAGGAGAGAAAAGGAGGGGGGGTGATGGGGAGAAAAGCAGTGCTGATGGGGCAGCGCTGTGGAGACGGAGGTAAACAGAGGGTGCAGGACGCTGCTCTGGGCTCTGGCAAATAAATGGGAGAGTGCTGACATTTGCACAACGCGCCAGCTCAGAAAGAGGGAAAGAGAGGGAGAAACAAGGGAGGCAGAGAGACTGAGGGAGGAGGGGTGGGGCGAGATACGACGAGAAAAAAGGTTGAGGGAGGAGAGAAAAGAGGAGCAAGCACATGGAATACACACCACCCTGGCTTTAGAGGGGCACTGCTGCATAAGTGCACGTGTGCGTGTGTGTGTTTGTGCAGAGGGAAGTTCCTCCAAGACTGCAATATTCCTTACACACACACACACACACACACACACACACGCACACACACCCCTCCTCAGTCTTTCTCTCCCAGCTACCCCTTGATCTAAAAATAGTCGTTCCACTCTCCTACAAGAGGCAGCAACCATTCTGAACCAATCAACACGCTCTGTCAAAGGCATCGGTACCCACCACCCCTGTATGTGTGTGTGCACACACGTGTGTGTGTGTGCAACAAGGGGAACTCCTGACTGAAGGTAATAAAACTGCCCCTCCTCACTGCAACGGTTAGCAGAGATGGTGGGAAAGCGATCCCGCCTACAAAACAATGGCACGGAAAAGAATCAGAAAGCAAGAGCGAGAAAGAGGGGGGGGGGACAAAAAGGACTGAGAGTGGAAGAGAAGGAGATCTGGCTGCAGTTGAAACAGGCTTCAAAGGAATATTAATGTGATTCTGTGCTGAAGCTGAAGACAGGGGGAAGAGGGAAGGAGTGCGGAGGAAAAGGAGTGAGAGGGGAAAAGGTGCGCTGCTCCCTGACACCTGCCGAGCTCCTCCCATGCACCTTCCTCCAGGTAAAGCTGCAGCTTAGCTGTCCTCGCCTGTCCCCAAACGTCGCTGTGCACTGCATCAGCTCTGGTGTCTGTCCTAAAACCCACAACGTAGGAGAAACCAGGGATTTACTCATCATGACAGACATGTTTGCTTTCAACCTTCCAACTAGTTCAGAGTCGAACCTAATCCCAGAGGAGCCACTCTAGTCCGTGGTCACGGCGAAAGTGAGGACGTGATGCAGTGACCCCGCCCCACCCCAGAGGGGGCTATTCCCCCACAGGGCATACAGTACACAGCAAGCTAAAGGTTCATGCTGCTGCATGGCTGGACAACCAATAGAAGACAGACAGCTAAGGCCAGACAGAGCTGAGACTGGTTTATACTCTAGACTACCAGTATACCATCCTGCTATTCTGTGGACATTTAAAAACTAGTAGAGGCTCATATCTTGCCAATGCAATTTCAATTCTCTGAATTTCATATCTGACATTCCTGATATTGAGTGCAACTAAAGACTTTTTTGCATTTCTACATCAGCTTGTGTGTGTGTGTGTGCTAAATAACAATAACACAATGTAGTTGAAATCTCCACAAAAAGCCAGTGAGTGGATCTTTGGTTTGCTTGATCAAACTACTGTTTCCAGGGGTAACAATGAGCACGCTCACCATAATAATCTTGCTAAAGTTTCAAAGTGCCTTGCTATAATACTTAATACAGATAAAGCAGTAAAATTATAATCACAATTATGAAAGTCAAATAAAGATAAACATAAATAATAGCAAATCTTAAAAACATATGAGAAAATATGATTTAGAGGACTGACGTGCTTGAGATTGCCGATACAGATGTCTTAAACCTCACTGTATTAATCCATATAGGCATCTCATCTGTAGTTGTAATAATATTTTTTCAATTTAATATCTATTTTCTGGTGCCTATGCCTGTGTTGACTCCCTCTCATCTCATATTTGCCTCCACCTGTGAGTGTTGCAGAAGCCTGGATGTCCCCGGGCTACAGCAGTGGGAGGAGAGCAGGAGGCCTGAGCTTCAGAAGCATTACGCGGGGCAACACCACTCACACATGGGACCTAGACGCGCACGCCGCAACAGAAACACTCATGCGTGCTTTTGAAGGGTTAATCACTAAGCCACAGCAGAGCAGGAGAGATCAGCACACAGGGGAAGACATGAAGAGACCAAAGGGAAGAGAACTGATCAGGGAGGAGGAAATGTCAATATGGAGCAATAGGGAAGAAAAGAGGAATATATATATATATATAGTATATATACCAGAAGCATGTTGAAGCTCTGTTTCCTGTCCTTGCACTTCTGGAGGTAATATGAACTGACGGCCATGTCTGCACAACACAACCAAATAGAGGATAATAGAAAAAAGTACTGTGCCCATTCACTGTCTTTTTACGGAGTTGATACGATCCCACAAAATTAACAACATATGCGTGACACAATTTTGCGGCTCACGCCCTAATCTAATTTCCAAGCACAAATTATGTTGTTTTGAAGAGGTGGGACATCTGCATCAGAATGAAATTCAGCCACTTCACCTGGTACAGTTCCAGCAGTTAAAGTAATTACGCTACAGGTAGCTACGTTGGCGAGCTCTTTCTGGGATACAGGTACCTCGGCCGGACACCTGTTTGACTCGTAACACCATAACACTTCAAAACCTTCAGGAGTAGTACAGAGCGAGAGCTGAAGGGAAAACTGTCCTTATTTTGAATGCTGGGGCATATTTTTTGTGATATCGGGTAGGAACAGGCGGTGAGAGTCTATTTCAGCCAGTAAGCTAGCTAGTCATGTGAAAAACAACTGACTGGTTATGTGATATTTTGTGATGTACTTTACCATTTTGTAGTAACAGGAAATGATGCAATAAGCGGTTCTTACAGATATAAAATATTTTGGACTGACCCTGCCAATCAAACTTAATAACAACGAGAAAGCAAAAGAGTTTTAGCTTTTACAAGCAGACTAGGTTTGGTCTGTCTGTGATGAAGTTAGCATGCAGGCTAGGTGTCCATTTCTCATGCTGATACGCTCGGTTAGCCAGCAGGCTAGGTGGTGTTAGCCGCTAGCAGAGGGGATTCATAAGCCGCTGCTACGTTCCACTCAATCTTTTCCAGGACATGAAGCAGTCAGCACTCATTATGTCCCTGGGATCCCACGCGAGTGTGGTTTTCCCTTATAGCACACACACACATTCAACACACAGATGTCACATAACAAACACAGATTTACGGGGCCTCATGCACCTTTTCAGGTACACAAACACACCTACACACACACACACACACACACACACACACACACACACACACACAGCCTTGGACACCCTGTCATGGTTCAGCAATTTTAATTGTGCTACAAATCACGGTGCACGACACTAGAGTTGCCTGTGCCAATGTCTGCTTCCAGTCCAATTATGACCCGGCTTCTCTACGAATATGGCAATATTCCCTGCTGATCTCAAAAGTGAAACACAGAAATCTGGAAAGATGTCTTGTGTGTTTTATTGATATTATGTGACGTTCTAGTCATGAAATGAACGTCCATTTCACTAAAATTGTCAGCTATGCATAAACAGGTTTTCTACATGCTTTGCCAGTTAAAATGCAGATCATCCTGACTGAAGTGCTCAGTTCATTTTGTCCAAAGATCGCCTTCTTCGTCTCTATCGTTCTCCATCCGATAACAGCAGTGCCAATGGCCCTCCAGCTTTGGAGAAGCTACTATGGAGGTCAAACACTGGATTGGACTGACATCTGCTGGTGGGAGGGACAACACCTCTGCACACCAATAAGCCTCACCCAAAGTGATATCACTGCCTCCTGTCTCCTATTCTACTGGCTTGTTCTGTGTCAAACGGAAACACTGGGCCCTAGGCTTCGGATTAAATAGGCTTAATGATGAATAGAGGTATGGACCCGCCTCCAGATTGTAATGGGGTGGGGCAGACATCTGACTAAGGGGGTTTTAGTACTACAACAACCTCCTAGCCGGCAGAGGAGAGGAGAGGAGAGGAGCAGTGGTGCACAAATACCAGCATCTTCATTCCATGGCAGGGTAAATTTCCAAATTAATAAAGGCTTCGCGGTGCTGAGTAAAATATAGTAACAACAATAACAGCAGATAACCTAATCTAATATAAACCCACTGTATCTTAGCAACCTTGTTAATTCTGAGAGGAGCAGTGGGGTAAGCAGCAGAAGCACAGCATCCATCATCAAAGACACACCCAGCAGCAACACACACACACACACACACACACACACCAATTACTCACAAACTCTCAAAATGCGGCACCACGCATATACACATGCTATCTTACCATTAGGCACTATCTCAATCGCACTGTGATGCCGATGAATGCATACACATGTGCAGGGCTACACACTCAGGCACATACACACAGATCCTCAGGCTTACTGTAAGCAGCCGGGAGAATGGAGGGGGTGTGGAGCGGAACAATGGGATCCTAATCGTCGGGCTGCATTTCAAAGCCTCTCCCCTCTACAACACTGTTTCTAGATAAGATTTGAAACTGCTATTTATATCCGCGGGGAAAGGAGCCAACCAGCAGCTTGATTATCATTTATTTGAAGTCAGATCTAAATTGGGGTAGAGTTACATAATGCAAGGAGTGCGACACTCCACCTGCCACTGCCGCGCCAGCCATTGAAGAACACTACGGAGGGAAACAGCCCAAAAAATGCACTGGGCCCACGCTAATATTGCAGCTAATAATTACTCCATCGGCTTAATAACCATCTCTTACTACGCCAAAGGAGCCCAGCTCATCAGTGTGGGTACAGCAGTGGGCCGATCCGCATCTCAAATCCAAACCTACTCCAGCGTAGCCAGGCCAAAATCCGGCAACCATGCTGAGCCAAGGACAAAACGACACAGCACAACATGGCCCAGGTCCCCCATGCACAGCTCTGTTCTTCACAGCTGTGTCCCAGGCAGGCAGGCAGGCAGGCAGGGCCCATCCCTGGCCCCGGCTCCCCCAACTCTCCCGCTCCCTGAAGGCTGAGTAGTGAAGGAGGAGGAGAGGTAGCAGGATGGACATGTGGAGGTGAGGGAGGGTGAGTTGGAGCCTAACCCGGACAGGATTAAAACAGTATTTCACACTGGTTCAGAGGAGAAGAGGAAAGAGGGGGGCAGCGGTGGGAATACCGCAAAAGCAAAGAGCGAGGGTAGAGAAAGAGAGCAGGATGGGAAAGAAGGTGGTATGGTAAAATGGCAGAATGGGGATATGACTGGTAGGGGCAAGCTGTGAGAAGAGAGGTGTAAGGGGAATGGATCAAATACATGCGGGCTGGAATGAGAGTGAAAAAAGAGGACGACAAAGAAAAAAAAAGAGGAGGGAAGACGAAGTAGATATGATGGGAGCAACCAAGCAGTACAGAGAGGGCTCAACTGAGTGCTGAGCCCCTCCCACTTCATTGCTATAAATATATATATATATATATATATATATAATTACCATCTTTGCTGTTCACAGTGCAGATACCGACATGAGTAAAAGCTGGAGGGGAATTCATAACTTGAAAGCAAAGCGGTCCCAGATAGACATATAGATGTGAAAGATATAAAACAAAAACACAAACACACACAACTGGGCTTTGATAGGCCTTTGGATCCATATTGGGAATATGTACAGACATAGCAGTGTACATGTGACTAGTGCTGAAACGATTAGGTGATTAATTGACAACAATGTGCAATAATAGATTAATCATTTAAGTCAATTAACAATAAAAAAAAAAAGGCAAACATTCACTGTCCCCTGCTTCACTGAGAGCAATGCTGTCTTTTTCGAGACACATTCACACCTGGACACTGCCCGGTACAATCACACTGAACAGCTTCACTATGGGATTAGAGGTATTTCACTTTTCACACACAGACTTCTGCTCGTCTCTGTTTTATATTGTTGTTATTTGAGTTTTGGCCTGTTGGTTGGACAAGACAGGCGATTTAAGACGTCAGCTTGGGTGGGAACATTTGGTTTTGACATTTTACAGACTGGTTAATTGAGGCATGAAAAAACTACTTCATGGATGATTTGATCATTAAATCAATCATTAATTGAATTCCTAGTCATAGAAAGAGGTAGAAAAATTGTGCTGACCTGTCATTTCCCACTGAAATAAAGTTAAACATTAAGAGGCTGAACCAGCATAGTTCCTTAGTCAGCTTCCGATGATACTCACACACCACCTTCACAAAATCAATCAACAGAGTGATCACCAACAATCACAGCAGAAAATATTGTTTTCACCTCGCGCGTGATGCAGCGCTCGTCCAAAATACTATCCGTCGTCAGCTTTCTGTGATCTGCCCCACAGTCAGCCCACTCTCAGTCACTTCTCACACTCTGCACAGCACTCACCTGAAAATCTCTGTATCATCCACATATCAGTGAAAAGCCCGAGACTGCAGCACCCAACAGCCTGCAGCTCTCCAGAAGAGGCCTCTCGTATTGATGTTTTATTAACACGGCCATAAATATTGAAAAGACACTCACTAATGAAGCCACGGAGAAAAGTTCCAGAGACAATTTACAGCGCCAAGGACTACAGGGACCTCAAATATGGCACCCTACACCCCTCTTAATACTTTCTTTCTCCTCCATCTCATTTCTTACGCTATGACCGGAATGCCCCTGCAGCTTCACCCCCCCGCCCCATACACACATATCCCCCCCCCCATCTTCTCCCCCATCTCTGTTTTTCTTGTTCAATGAAATCAATGGATTGGAGGGGCTTGACGAGCCGCCACACCACACGCAAATTTTTCAAATCTTAAATCACAGGCTCTGAGTATAATGAGGCTTGTTTCTAATGACAACAGGCGTGATGAATGCATCTGTGGCATTATCATATAGCCAGGCAGGAGTGTGCACGCGTGTGTGTGGTATGTGAAGGGGTGGGCAGGTATCAGGTATCGCAGCTTTTTAGGGCCCACGGCAAGACGTTTCCATACACAAACTGAACATGCACTCTGCGCTTTCCAAACACACAACTGCATGTGTATGTATGCAATACATGAGTGCAGCTATTCATCCGGTGCAGTTTACTATAAATAGCTGTCAGTGCAAGATAGAAAAAAGAAGTAGCATTTGACTAATAGTACATATTATGGTTAAACAAGCACTTGGTGGTGAAACCGAGAAAGAGAACTGTTTAGAAAGGGAAGCACAAAGGTTATGATGATGCTTCAGGGATTTTCACTACGGATGGCCACGTGGGTGCGTACAGGATAAATACAGGATATACAGTAACTTCAGTTCACACACATTACAAAAAATATATTTTCCTACTTACCTCTAAAGGTAATGGCACTGACCATGCAGATAGTTTTATTTGTCCATGTCTGAAATATGTAACTGCTAATTCTGCGACCACCCTAAGATAATCGGGATGAAATAAATTTGGATTTGTCAAAGTAATAAAAAATTGCTCCCCGTCTATAAAACGTAGGATGGGGGTTTGATAGCATTTATCAAATACGAATCCAGTATGGAAATTATTTCCCCAATCTTAATCCTTTCAATTTCGATTTAGTCGACATTTTCAAATAGCTGAAGTTATAAATAAATAAAACTCAAATATCAATCACCTTTTATTAGCTGAGAAGCCAGAAATGCTTTTAGTCGCAGCCTTATTAAAGTTCACAGCCTGTAGCTACAACCTGAAAATGACATGAGCAGCAGAAGATATGAAGTGTTGATTAAATGTACCTGACACATTTGAAATAACATGTGTGGCCTATTTACTTTAACACCTTACTTTTTCATGAGCTACTTGCTCCCAATAATGGAGATCCCAACGTGGAACTATTAAGTTGAGAAGCTTTAAATAACGACGTGATATGCATAAAGGTTTAACGGAGAGACCATCGTGTATTTGACATGAAGGAAACATTTCCACTACTGGAGGTCATGGAGTGGTGTTACAGAGCGATATGTCTTTACACTCACGAACAAATAGTTGACCGAGGACAGACACGAGCTTGCACATAGCGCAAAAACTATAGAAAAAAAAAAAACACTCAAATGTTTAATTTTAGCTGTTATGACATGAACGTCAATTAGCTGTACCACATCTAAAATGAATCTATGTTGTGGAGGCAGAAACATCAAAGACACATTTCTCAAAATCTGGGCAAATCAAATCAAAACTGTCTGCATGGCCAGATACCTCTAAAGGTGAGTGAGGAAATATGTTTTTGTATCATTTGTGTGATCTGACCCTTTAATTTTGACTGGTTTATGGAATTCTGCACCTCAGAAAACAACATATGTTGAGGACAAGGATAATATAACAGGCTGACAGAAATACAAATTAATTCACACCTAACTGGCATATTATTTACTTTTTTTTTTCCCACCTCAGGTCCTTCTGTATGTGTTATCTAGGGCTGCTCCATTAGTGAGCCAGGTACCATTCTCTTGTTAGAAGCCAGAATGAGCTCGAGAACAGCTCTATTGATTTCAATAGAAATGTGCTTACACTGGCATCAATATAGCTGCACATTTCTGATACCTCCCGTTAGAAGCTTCCCTCCTCTCCCCTTCTGCCTCCACATCCCTTCGTCTCTCCTCCCCCTCCTCCATCCCCACATGCTGATTCAGGGAAACCTAGGGCTGCACCACGGCCTAGCTGCACATTCCAGTTCGCATCCTTGGACAAGCCGGAAGAACCTGCATGGAAAACACTCAGCTCATTCATTTCACTTCACTCAATATGGCTAAAAATAGAAGGGCTGGAAAGCGGGTGGGCTCTGAAATGGATAACTATTGGCTAACATTAGCAATGGGGCCTCTGTATATGTTGGCTTTTACGGGTTGCAGTGAAACGTATGTGCTGAAGCCTAATCAGATCAGGTATTGATTGGTCTTCAAAGAGGAAGCTTAACGTTCTACCCTTGCTTCCCTGTGATCTCTCACTCAAGGGGAGGGAGAGAGGGGAGAACAGAGGCAGAGGGAGAGATACACAGAGGTCAAAGGGTATGGTGTGACCGCAGTCAGTCTTACGAGTCAAGGTTAGGAAGGCAGGTGGCCATTCAAAATCAATGACGGGTGTCTGATCAAAGTTAAGGGTCACGCTCATGCTGACCAGGGGAATCGGTTGATGGGCAAGGCAAATGCACATCCACACCCCTGATTGGGACAAACACGTCTCAAGAGGTGCAGCTGTCAAGCCGATTTCTGGAGCAGGAAACATGACCATATTGTAAGTGACACATTGTTCACTAAGTGGAAAGTTAATCTAAACTGCATCTCCACAGGGTTCCCATGTGGCAAAGATGGCAGCTTCATCATCGTCTGGTCCACCGGCTGCCCTTCTCATAACCAGCACCAGCTCCCTGCCCACAAATCCCATTTCATGCCAGCCACGCTTCTGAAAAGGCAAGACAAAAGGCCGATCAGCACAGCTGCGGCTTTAGCATATTGTGCCGACAATCATCGTGAAATCAGTGGAACAAAGAGAAGTGGAACTCTGCAGCACCTAAAACTATGCAGCGGCACATCAGGCAACATTGAGCTACGGGTACATAAAGTTGTGGCTTCTGCTAGTGCTTGCTGAAGGTCAACGATGACAACTCCAACAACACCTCCATCAGATAGAAAGAAATATATTTATCATCTCAAAAGAGTTGATTGTCCCAGTGTATCTTTGCGGGACACTGAGTCAATCGTAAGTTTTCGTAATCAGTAAAAAAAGAAATGCATGCATGTCCGCTGACAATTCAGGGCCTTAAAAGAGTACACTGATTTGGCATTGCAATTCGTTGCTTACAGCTTCTCAAATGTGAAAATTGGCTGCTGTTGAGGAAGACGAACCTTAAGTAGGAAACACAAGGAGGAAATGAACTCCTATGGATCAAAGTTACAATCAACATGTTCCAATGCTTGTTGATGTGTTTGTCAGTGTGCGAGTGGGTGGTTGGTAATACATGTGTGTGCGTAATGTGTGCACGCGAACCATTCGACTTCCCTTATTTCCCAGGGTGCAAAGTTCTCCATGCCCACACACACAGGGAGTGCCCCGGGCCGGCTGTACTAATGAAGCAGCCTGTAAGCAGCTACCTTCATTACATTCAATCCTCTGGACAATGGCAGCAATTACATTGCAGCTTCCCACTGACGGAGCTCACACACACACACACACACACACACACACACACACACACACACACACACACACACACACACACACACACACACACACACACACACACACACACACACACACCCACACAC
>JAVQJF010129965.1:0-10290 GCA_036023855.1 Gadopsis marmoratus
CCCCCCCCCCCCCCCCCCCCCCCCCCCCCCCCCCCCCCCCCCCCCCCCCCCCCCCCCCCCCCCCCCCCCCCCGCGCCGGGGGGACAGGAAAAAGTAAAATACTTTTTGTAGGGTCTGCAAGCATCATCATCATCATTAAGAAGGGAGATAATGATGCACTTAAGTTAATGAAGCTTGTTTTCATATCTTGGTCAGAGTGGCAGGGGATACAAGCAGTTCTAGGCACGTCTCACTGGTGGACTGGTCCATTGCACTGTTGTGGGAATAAGTGCACTCTTGTGGGAATAGGTGCTAAGAAAGGCGGTCTCTTTGGGACAGGTGAAATACAAGAAGACCTATTACACATATTAACATAACAGAAACGGGGTGTGTGTGTGTGTGTGTGTGTTTGTATACATGTGTGTAATGCTTTTCAGATGAAGCCATTCTTAATCTGAAAGCCATATATGACATCACATCAGCCACATATTACATAATGAAAATAATATAGAAACTATTGCTACGTCAAGGGTAAAATCCCTGTGAAAGTGGTTAAATACGGCCAAATGTTATTTTGTTACATTTTTCTTAGGCTATTCCGACATCTCTAGTATATTCTGCTCTCATATCCGTGATAAGATCCCCACTTTGTCAGCGTAATACTCGGCTCTGAGACCTCCGATTATCCACCACCATCACCATTCCTATTTGACTGTGTTATGCATGGTAGTAAAGGTATATAGCCGTTTGTAAAATAGCTACTTTGCTTTGATGAGCAATCCAATCCAACAATTTAAAGAATCTCACTACGGTTACTGAACAGAAACTCTGTCCACCCTATCTCCGCTGATTGAGACAAATACCAGAAGTTCCCTCAGAGCTCATGTTTTATTTTTCTAGCCTATGCCTGTGGCCAGAACCACAGTGACATCAGCAGGAGGAGCTTGTGCAGCCTTTTTAAATTTTCTTTTACCTGTGTGATGGAAAGTGACTACGGTAACAGGTCCCATGAGAAGATCCCATTTAGAGGTGGCTGCATCACACTGGCTCTAAGCCTGGTTGTTGGGGTTACAGCTAGAGCAGACAACTGCAATCAGGAAGTCCTGTTAGTAAAAAGAATACTTTCATTATTTTGTCTTGAACGGTCCTTCTAAGGTCACACCAGCGGTATGGTGGAATATGGTTTTGTTGGAACAATTAAACCTGCATTTTCTCTGCGTATTTATGCAGTTTGTGGGCTCAAATGTAAGACTTTATTCATACCTTTCAGATCAACAGGCTTCAAAAGCTTTTGCCAACAGACGGTCGCTCCTCTAACCTTAAAAGCTCTCTTCTAAACACTCAGTGATCATCTATCAGATTGGTGTTGATGAAGCATTACATACACAGTCTTGACCTTTCTAAAAATAGAAACAGACATTAGAGACATCTCTAGGCACATTACTTACTTCTTTTGGATAGCACCCTGTTCTGCCCTTATCTAGTATGAAAGAGTACATAATCTAGTACATAATCGTAATCGTACATAAACACACCAACACTGTGTTTGACTATTATGTGGGACTCTTATCAGCTGCTTTTCCCCCCTCACCTGCTCTTTTCTTTGTGCAAAAACCTAAACCAAACTTACACAGCTTCCCTGGTTAACAGCGACAAAACCTTAACTCTAACCAAATTTGAAAACCTTTCTCACTTGATTTATACAAAGTAGTTTTAAAGTCAACACCATTTTCAGCTAATGGATGGTAGAATGGGTAACGACTCCAAGGCACTATACTCTCAGCCCTGCTGCTCCATTAATGCTGCTGAGCTACAGAGGAATGGATGCTTTGACTCAGAAATAGGGTTTATCCCTCTAAAAGTGGCTCTTTTGATGACAGTTTGGCGCACACATGCTGCACTTCTTCTTGAATGCAGGAAGTTTGCCCCCATTTTAATACTCAAACCCATACAGGCCTATATCCCAAATAGACTTGAGCTATGAAAGGGGTATAAATAATAGAAGATGCAGTCTTTGCAAGTTAAAAAAGCACCACAGTGCTGTTACATAGCAGTGGAATGAGGCCCAGTACAGTAGCATGCTGGACTAATTGACTGCAGTAAGCTAACACAAATGCAGATTTATACTCAGATCTGTCCTTTTAAATGTAACCCTCAGTTTTGTTCACAACTATAAATGTTCTCCTGTTTCCCTTGGCAACTTCACTTCTTCTGAACATCTCAGCTTCTACTGGCAAGGTCCCTCATCCTTGTATCTTTGTTTTTTTGCAGGATTTAAACCAACAAAAAACAAACAAACAAACAAACAGACAATTGCTCTCAACTAGAAAAACTGGATTTCCTGAAGAAAATGCGTGTGAATGCTGATGCTGAAAGGCTGTCGCTAAACTGGATTGCTGCCTTGAAATGTTGAATAATCCTGAAAGTATGAATGATGGGGAATATATTAAATGTAGTTGTAATTTTGTAGGAATATGAATTTGTTGAGAAGTGGGAACAGCATGAAGGATGTAAAGGATGAATGGGTACTCTTCATCTTCATTTCTTTGTGTTGATCAGCGCTGAAGATGGTCCAGTGGTAAAGACTCAGGATGGTGATCTAGCAAACGGTGGTACAGTGGTTCAATGTAAAAACAACAAGGTCAAACATCAAAAACACAACAAACTCAAACACTAAAAACAACACGGTCAAACTCAACTACTAAAAAACTAACTGAAAACACACATTCAAATTTTGATGTTCTTAATTCTTTTTTCCACAATTTATACTTAAAATATTGTGCTTTAAACAACAATTAGAATTAATTAAAATATCACAGTTTAGCTTACAACATTTCCGTATTTCAGCTCTTACCTTGTTAAGGTGATACAATTTGACATTTCTGCAGTTCCAAAGTGCCAAAACAGTCTGTAGCTCAAAGTATGTGGAAGCAGCAGTATTTCAAAGTCGAGCACGTTGAAGAGGATTCTTCATTGACTTGCATGTTAAAATAATTTTGAATAAAGCTTAATATTGTAAAAAGTATAAAAGGTAGAAAATAGCTGTATGCAAGCATAAATGTCCTCAAAGAGCTGAAAATTTTCATAATTTGAATGGTTTCTGTAGCTCAAAGTATGCAGACGTTATAAGAGGAGGCAGATGAAGACAATTTGAATGTCAGCCCCATTCATTCTTAATGGGACCAAAAATTTGCAAAAAGCTTAATATTTTAAAAAGTTTACAAGTTATAAACGTGAAAGGTAACATGTCCTTAAAGAGCTGAACATTTTGGTAGTTGAATGGCTTCTGTAGCACAAAGTATGCAGGAGTTGAAAGGGGCCAAAAAACATATGGAAGAATAAGAAGGATAAAGAACAGGATGACAATAGTTTGAATGCTGAATATAAACGATGTCAAAATGAGCCAGTTTGATTGTTTCCACACTCACTGAACCTGGCTGGTCACGTAGTGCAAAAAGACTGCACCCGCCAGGCATGGAGTAAAGTAGTTCATGAGGAAACATCCACCACATGCCTGACACTCAAAATAACCTGATGGTATCACATTTATTGTCCACCTACTTGTTGTATTTTTTCTGGTACAAATACAAGATATTTTATCCTCGCTTTTACGGGGACTTTCTGTACTATCTGTACAAGATGTACAGGATAAAGATAGTGCCGAACAACAGAATGGTTCACTACATGGCAGATCAGTGGCTAAACAGGGGGTGAAATAGCTGAAATACTGATTATCTTATTGGCACTGCAGGAACAATCGATCACATGACAGCACACTCAGGCTGTACATTCAGGTAAACGGCTGCATGAGCTTGACTATGTAACTGCACTGTTACACCCATATAGAGATGTGCAATGCATCTCACTGCCATTGAAGAAACACAAAGAAAACTTGGACAATCACTCAAACTCAAACTAGACTGTAAAGCAGCAGAAGGGAGCTCAGAGAGGCTAAAAATGGAAATCGTTTTCATGATAAGGAAGCGAAAATGTTGATTATGACAATTCTCACTGGAAAGTAAACTCCCAGAGAGAGATGATTATAAAAGGGTATGATTTGACAGTGGGCTTTATTTTAGGCCTTGCGCATCATTAATATGTGAGTGCGCGTGTGTGCATGTGTCACTTCTGGGTGAAGTTGAGATGAGGGCGTGGGGGAGAAAGGGCAGAGGAAAGGCAGTGTCAGCGCCGAACGATGCGTGGCATGAGTGACCACAGAAGCATTCATTACTGATATCCGCTCACTTGTTCGCGGCTCCAAATGACTGCGGGCCCTTCCTCATGCTTTGGGTGACTACTCGGTGAAGGCACTTCTTGCATCGCCCTTCAGAAAAACCATCTTCCTCTAGCCTTCAACTATAAGCCTTTGTGACAGATGTCTCCAACCATAGACAATACTGTAAGAGTGCATTGAAACCATGGACGATCTTAGAGCATTTTTGGTTTTTTATACAGGCAAAAAGGGACTTGTTAGGGGAACAGAAAATGCCAGGCCGAAGTTGAACACCTACAGATTCATAAAACACTTGAAATCAATGCAAAGTTGATTACATCTCCTGATATTTCTGAAAATCTCTGAAATTGGCTCTGAAGTCTGGTTGCATGAGAGAACAAGGCCCTAAATTAATACAGCACAAGGCATTCGGGGAGGCAAAGGGGGGACTCTTGATGGGCAATCTGTCGGTGATGATCTACCCACCTAATTGAAGATTATTCATTAATCTGGAGATAGCAGCCGGTTACGTTTTGTAAAGCCTCAGTACTATACGAGTCCATTAAATGCTCAAAGCCTTTTTCCCCTCTTGTCTCTGAAAGTACTTGTAAATACTGTTTCTATACTGTCCTACTTTGTTAAATTGTATACCACGAAAGTCACATGGAAGACAGATGATGGGGGATATGATGTAGTATAAAGACACAGGCCTTGGATCATCAATATGTGTCCCGACACTGTGCTGTATATCCTGGTGGATAGAATTCGACTGTATAACTAGCACTCTATATTCACCCAATGTGGGCTGGATTGCTATACAGTGTGGAGGGTGCCTGAATCCTCACTGGACCAGTGTAATTGCCCTTATCTCTCAGCAATTATGAATATTGTTGGTCACAATGGATTTTAAAGAGGAGTTGGTTATTATGTGTGTGGGATTCCTCAATTTGTGCTATTGGTCTTTTGCCCTATTAGTCACAATGTGGGTGCATTGGAGAGGTTTCAGCGCTGATGTCTAAACATCATATATGGTGTTGCATTTTAGCCAAGTGCCTGTAAGAAGCAACAGACATTGAATCAAAGCTGGATGCTAATATATGTTAAACTTATCGACTGTCTAGAACGCCGATATTCTACATTTCATGTGCAGAATGGCTAAGAAGCACATCTACCTATTCTGATAAAACTAATATCTGTAAAATACTTTCCAGGAAGTTGCCAAACATAGTGTATTGTAGCGGTTTGGGCCCAGTGAAACACAGAAAGTAGTTCTGGCCCTTCGAGTGGGAATGGACAGAAGCTAGCTACAATTTGATTACAATAAGAGTTTGTGTTTTTGTGTGTGTGTTTGATTGAAGTCTTTGGTCACAACTTGGTTCCCAGCAGCTGTTCATTTGCCAGCGAACACTTGCTCTAAGCAGTGCCAAACAATGTTCACGCTCCTCCTCTGATTGGTAGACATCTTGGCTGTGGGCATGTTGGGTGAAGGGGAGCGGATGGTTGTTAACGCTGCTACTGAACATGGATATGCATGCGGTCCCAGTCTCGAAATTCCTCAAAGCGTTGGTCACGACTTGGACCAATGCACAAGTTTCTAAATTAAACTACAGCGAGCTGATTATGAAACGTAATGTTGTTTTTACATCAATGACAGAATGGCATCGCTTTGAACAGATTCAAATTGTTGAGATTGTTTCATCATATTACACAATTATATGCACAGCAATGCATTGCCTTAACGGATGTTCATGCAGGTTGTTATACTCATTATTAACACTGGCTCAAAGCAATAGCAGAAATAGCTTAATTGTCATAGTGACCCTCAGTATTGTCCAACATTATAGCATGTAGTCTATTGGAAGAACTTGCAGTGAGTTTTTTTTTATAACTAATAAAATCACAGTCCTTCCATCATTTTCCAGGATTACATGAAGCACATTAGTCTGTGGTGGAAACTGCGGTACTTTTCAGGCTTATTTATTTATGCTACCTTTAATCATTGATATAATTTGAATTAAAAAAATACCCAATTAATAATGAAAAAATACTCCAATTATCTTCCTCGTGCTTACTGCCACCTTCCAACTTATTACATTTATTTGAATATCTTCAGCTGAATCGAAAACATACCACATGTTCTAATAGATTTCTGGCTCATTCACATTATACTGCGCTCAATACTTTAAAGGGTAAATACACTCAAATTATAAATATCATATGTGTCTGCAGATTGTTACTAAGAAGTTCAAAAATAGATAAAGTACCCTGTGTTATCACATACCTCTCTAAATATTGTTATATTTTTCACAAGATAATGTGAATCCCTCCATATATATACACCGATCTGCAAATGATAACACTCATGCAATCTTCACACTCCCCCATGTGTGAGCCTTTTAATATGTGTACAGTAAAACCACAGAGACCATGAGTAAAACTGGAACCAGTCCATTTATTGCTGTGCATCTTAAATCAAGTTATTTTTCCACATCAGGAGAAAACAGGCTGTTAAAAGCTCACAAGGGAGCCACGTCCTACTGGCTGCAGCCATGGGCAATCAAAAAGAAGTATTCTAATGATCCCTGACAAAATTGTCAGCCGATATCCTCCAGGGTGTGATGATACTTTACATTACAGTAGACAGATCGATAGGGAGGATGACATGGGAGGCCTCTGCAGAGAGACAAATCTGGAGAGCTGCACTGCTCAGACTTGTGCTGATTCCACAATGAGTCCATTTGACCTCACAGGACACATGTGGATTAAGTCTACAGCACGCATGTGTCTAGCTTAAATAACTCCATCCACCCTTTGACTGAGGCGGTGTACTGGATATATGTGTGTGGGTGTTCTGTGGCTTTGCGTGTGCGAACCTGATAAGTGTGTGTGCATACAGTAAATGTGTTAGCCGGTACACGACGTGTGCAGACTCGCAACTCAGCAGTTGATCAGTTGACAGCCACCTCTTAAAATCCATGAGAAATTCTTTACTGCTGGCCTTAAAACAGTGACACGGCAAAATGATAATGCCATGTAAAGAAAGTCTATCAGGAAACATTTTGTTTCAAAGTGGCCCACGTCCCAGAGGAGCCAGTTATCACAGACAACTGACAAGACCTGGGCGCCACAAAACTGGGTCATTAAAGTGGATTAATGTAGTAATTCAGAGATGAACACACAACACAACCCCACTAATGAACCCCTCCAGTCTCTCATCAAGCTTCCTGTGCTGTGGTTTAATATTGTTTACACAAACCTCGGCTTTTGCTCAGTTGACGTTACGTTGGATAAAAGAAGCTTTTGATAATAACTCTCCCGTACAGAGTTCAACTGTAACATGCCTGTCCACAAAAGGAAAAAAAGAGGAAAAATATATTTTCTCAAGAGGTTGGGTGATGCGTGTTTCATACAGTTGGCACCAAAGAACGACATGTCAAAGTGATACATGTTACATGCATGCTGGTCTTGGAGGTCATTCGGAAAATGGAAGTATCAATGAAGTGATCTCGTGCAACATGGTTTCCTTAGACGTGTGGATCAACCTTTTTTCCTTGAGCTCATATTTACAGCAAATCACCATATAAGTGAGAATTCGATACTCATTCCGGTCTAACAAATTCAGAATTACAGGAAAGAAGGAAAAAAACAAAACTACTGTTCCTAAACAGGTAATTTGTTCTTACCGGGGCCATAATGCTGGTCATTTGTATCCGTTTGTATTGCAGCCTAACGAAGAAGGCTTACTGGCAAACTGTATCTAACACCTGTGAGTGGGGTCAACACTATATTGAGCAACTAATGGGTCCACTTCCAAATACTGGCAGACAAACAGGCTTCTGCCATTTGTGCTGGGGTCACTGACAGACCTAAGGGTGATTAACAGAAGGAATGTCAAACGGCGAAAACACCACGGGTTCCAAATCAAATTTAAGAATGTTTCTATCTCTAGAAGCAAAGCTCAGGTTTTCCACTAAGGACAAATACCTTTCTCTCTCCACAGCCTCTGCCTGTTGAGGTCAGGCATATTCAGGGAAAAACAATGTCTTCTACTCCCTCGGTCTGTAATGGAAAAGCTTTAAATCCTTAGAGAAAAGCAGTCGCACAGTGGAAACAGTCGTCACGAGCAACACTAACTGGCCTACTGTCCTCAGGGATGAAGGAACAAAACAGGGCAAGTAAATGTAAACGTACGACATCTGAACGTTTTGCCAAATAAATGATTGGTTGCTTGTCTCTGAAATGTGCCCCCTGTCCTTACGACACATTCTGTAGAAGACCAAATTGCTCTCACGAGGTGTTTAAAGTTGCTCTCTGGCATTAACATTTGTTATGAACACATTTATCTTTGCTTCCCTGCAGCTCGCGCTGCATCCAATTCATTCAGCTTGATCCGTTGCAGTGGCCACGCTGTCCTCTGCAGCCCTGCTTCACTTCATGCTTCGATGACTTGACACAAACAGGTGAGTCTTAACACCTGCGCCTTTGGAGCCTCTCACTTAACACCCGTCTGGGTGCACAACTGCTGCAACAACTTAAGGAACCGAGAGCACAGGCACAGAGGAAATGACGACTCGTTAGTGTGCAGTGCACATTGTGCCCCGTCGCCTAAAAGCCACTTCACAAACACGGCCATTTCCAGGAATCCGAGATGAAACGGCTTGGGGACACCGGTCTCAGTTGGACCGCAAACATTTCCGAGCATCGCTGAAACGACGGCGCAGAGACCACGTGTTTACGTAACGGAAAGCCAGTCTTCCGATCTGACCCCTCCTCCCCGTCTATTTCTAACAGAGGTCCGACGCCAAAGGAAATTCATGCAAATGCTCTCATAGGCGCACCGCACTTTTGGAGATGCCCGTGGCGTGGCGCTGAAAGAGGCTTTGGAGGAAAACACCCCGCAAAGAGACGACACGCACACTTCAGGAATCACGGACGCACGGACGCACACACACACACACACACACACACACACCAGGAGCCTGGCTTTAACAGACACGTTGCAGCGTGGGACGGTCAGAAATGCAAACTGAGGCTGCCGTTATCTGACCTCGCCAAGCAAGCTGCTTTATAGGAGAAGCGAACTGGACAATGTGCCGTCTTGTTGGGGCTATCGCTGCAGCAGGCTGTGCATAGGATGCATCCTCCCTTGGCTTTTGATGCCGTGCAGATCCACCCTCCTCTCCTCAGAGTGATGAACTAATAGGCAATGATTTTCTCCTCGGAAATCCACCGTGTTTCACTGTTTCCACGTTAGTTGTGTTTGTTCACTGGCGGCCCGTCTCCTCCCGGTGCGACACATGCAATTTACAGAGTATATTTTGTATTATCGACTAGTTGAGGAGGCATCCTGTGGCCAGAAGAAGAAAACACGCCGTTGTTACGGAGTCTGACAGACGCTGAATATTCTGCCACGTGAATGCAAACGCACAGGACTTGGATATACCTATTTTTCTATGATACAAGTGGTAGCCTTGTCCCGGAGAACTGATCCAATTGTGTTAATATGCAACCGCAGGGATCTCATCTACATCTGGGTGTTTAAGCCACTGGATTGCTCTTCGCCCAAATCAATGTGGTTTCTTTGGAACATTTTCAGCAAAGGAACGCATATGCTGCAGTGTCTTTGTGGCAAGAGTCTTAAGAAAAACAAGAATCCAAGTGGTAAGCTCGTCACCATTATGCCTACTCCTCCGTTTGACTGTGAGCCGGCGTTGTGCGCGTGTGAGACGGCGTGTGCGTGTGTGGATCTGCGTTATTCGTTTGTTTGTTGTAACGGTGACAGCGCTGCAATCATATTTATGCAGCTAGTGGATCATGCAGAGGCGCTGGGAGAGGAGGGGGGGGGCAACTTATTCTGAGCAGCTACTATCGGCGAGACCGGGTTTGGGCACACAACACCCCCCCACCACATTGCATCAACACGGCACCATGATCTGCTAACTTTTTAAATAGTGCTCGCACACACACGTACACACACACACACACACACACACGGGCTAGATGTTATTTGAGAGAAGCAACTCCAGGCAGTGATGCTGTCCGACGGGAGGGGGGGGGGGGGGGGGGGGGGGGGGGGGGGGGGGGGGGGGGGGGGGGGG
>JAVQJF010129968.1:0-30509 GCA_036023855.1 Gadopsis marmoratus
CACACACACACACACACACACACACACACACACACACAAACACACATACATACATACATACATACATAAAGGACATAATGCATTTGAGCTCTCATTCTGAATGTAGAGCAGAGCTGTTGACTTTGTGGGTGTAACGTGTGCAAACCGGGGCTGTTAGATACTGTTTATGAGAAGTCGTCATGATTGTCGTAAATTCAACCCACTGATGTGTCATCCTGTTGAGTGTGTGAGCAACAAGGAGGTTGAAGAAAACCCACAGGCTTGGCAGTAACTTTTTTTCTTCCTATACATTAAAATTAAATGTATGTGTATCCCATTGTATTTTCTTGTTTTCTAAATTTTATTTTGCACAATGTCTGTCCTCTGTAAGACAATTTTCCATTGCTGTACTGTGTTCTTCCCTCTTTCATGGGGTTATTTATATTGAAAATTGCATCTGTTATAAATTAGTTATGTGTGCTGCATATTTTCCATCTTCTATTGAGCATGTATTTTAACTATGATATGTGCCTTCCATCTATCCTATTGTGCCTGAGCTATTAGTGCTGTGCCTCAGGGGTTATATATTAAACATCATTTGTGTATAATGTATAATGGGTCTGTGCATTGCAGATTTTGCATATCCCTCAGTGTTTTGCAGTGATTTGTGTGCAGGATCAATCCTGCTGTGTCTAAGTTGTGTCTGGTTGTCTTCCATGCAGCAGCAGCTCCAGGCTCACCAGCTGTCTCAGCTCCAGGGCCTGGCCCTGCCCATGACCCCTCTGCCACTGGGCCTGAGCCAGCCCACCCTCCCTGCCGTCACCACCTCCTCCGGTCTCTTCTCCCTCTCCTCCCTGCTGGCCTCCCAAGCCCAGCTGGCCAAGGAGGAGAAAGCGTCACGTGACGGAGTTGACAGCCACCGCGAGGAGGACGGAGACAAGTCTGATTAGATGGTTTCCCCATTCAGCTCTGTTTTTATTCAGAGACCTGAATCCCCAGATCTGAGCCCCCTTTGGCCTACAGCCTCTCCCCTGGTCTCCCTCTCTCTGACCTTAGCTAACATGGGCTTCAATCCCATCACCACAGCTCCAGCGACAGAGCCCTAACCAACTCCCATTATTAGGAGAGCTTTGGCACCTGTCCCTCTTGTTAGACTAGTCCTAATCTCTTCATATTCACCGTACTTGGCTTCTTTCTTTATCCTCCCTTTTCTTTATCACCATCCGAGTGTCTCTCTCTTCTGTATAGCGTGTCTTTTCTTCAGATACGGTCTCTTTTTTTTTTATGTGATTAAGCTTCAGTTTTTTTGTTTTATTTTTTTAATAAGGACTACTTTCTATTTCTGTTCCTTCCTGCCTCCCCTTCACTCTCTCTCAGTTCTTACTCCTGCTTAGTTTTTTCCCCCCTCCACGCCTCTCTTACTCCCACTCTCCTCCCCCACCCCTTGCCACTGTGCTAAGCAGGTCCTTGTTATGCAGGACTGATCTGTGAGACTCAACGCACCATGCCGTAGGTGTTAAAACAGGCTAAATGTTAAAGACAGGGATTTTTTTTGGCAGGCTGTGTCAGACACAACACAGGATTCCTACAGTCTTCATTTCAAGAAAGAGGTCTTAACAGAGATGAGTAGCGTTGATATTTTTGGCTGCTCAGATAGCATGCGTTCATTCCAAGTGAAAAGTTGGCTTTGAGTTTAAACGGTAGATTGTTGATCAGATCCGGTGTTTAAGTAGTACCCCCATGCCCCAGCTAAAGAGAGAAACCACCATAAAGCTGCACACACATCCTAACTAAAAACTGCTGCAAAATCATAAAGGCAAGACATCTCAACAAAGTAGAGATGTATAATCCTAAGCCCACTTTATTAAGTAATCCCCCCAACTAAGATCCTTGCCTGACCCTGTGAGGTACATTAGATTAATCCGCCCAGCACCTTAACTGAAAGGCAACATTTTCATCAGTAGTTAAATGAACAGAGATGCCGCTTGACTCCTGCACCATCCCACCACCCTTTTTATCTTTAATGTGCAGTAATATTAAAGCTGGCACAGAGAGAGAGAGTGTGCATGTTGTGTGTTTGACAGCAGAGGGCAGTGTGTATCTTTGAGGAATCCCTCCTCACTGGGCTCAGGCCTGAACAAAAAAAGGACAGGACAATGACAGAGTACAGGCTGTGTCACAAGGGGAATGGCTTATTTATCCACTCTGCGTGTACAAACTTAATATACAGAGACTAGACTGGTGACATTAATCTCTGCATGCGGTCAGTCCCAGTCTCTGTCATGATCCAGTTCTTGAGAAAAAGTCTTTGGCCTATTTTAAGGAACGTCTTGGCGGGAAGCCGTGACACAACTGGACCCGTGCTTTTGATTCGTCTGTAAATTCAGATTTCATTACTGTTTATTTTGACTCACTGTACAAGTCTGTCACATATCAGACTAACACTACATTATACATATGATTTAACACCTACATACAGCACTGAGTGGGAAATCTCCATGAGCTATCAAAATTACATCAGTGCAGATCACACAAACGAAGCACAAGCGTCCTCCACAGCTGCCTCACACCTACTCGGCTGTTTTCATGCACCATGTCCGATTAGGCCTCTAGTCAAGTAAAACCTGCTGAGAATAATGTGATGTCACCAAACTCTGGCTGTGTTAATGTTTAGGTTGTTTTGCAAACACATCAGGGCTTTCTCGAACCCCTGACCATGGCGCTATCGGTCCACAAAGATGATTTGATTGACTACGAGTTGTATTGTGACGGCCTGTGTTTGTCTGAGTGTTAATTTGAAGGCAGCCTGTGTATGAAGTTGTTTTATATAAACCCATCTCACACACCCTTTCTTACCGTCCTCTCTCTGTTCTAATGGCTACACTGAGAATGAAGTAATATGAAGAGTTAATTCTAAATTAAACAATCCTTTAATTTGGCAAAACGCTACCCTAAATTACCATTGGCACCATGATGATAAAGCACATTTTACAAAGCTAAAGTACACAAAGTACACAGCAGTCAGAGTAAAACCCTTCATGCATCCAAACATTGAAATGACATGCTGTTGCTGATGTTGGTGGGATGACTCCTTCAATGATGCCCATTGTTGTGTATGTATGTAAATACATAAACGAGACATTTATAAACAGTTGTACAGGTGTGGTCGTCGATGATAAACCAGAGATGAAATGCGTACCTGTTCTTAAGCTAACATGCTATTCTGCTTGTGAATTAAGCTCGCAGCACATCGTCCTCCCATCTAGCCACATACTGTATGTATCTAGCTACATACTGTAACTGTCATAGTGATATGCAGAGCGTGTAGACAAAGCAACACACACACACCAATACATGCATGTCTGCGGGGGAACCAAGATTGATTTCTTTCTGTTTGGTCCAAACTTTCTGTGATCAATGCACTTGTTTTTTCTTCTTTGTTTTGAAATATTAATCGATATGAACTAGAACGAGAACTACAAAGCTGACGTTATAAACATACAAATGAAATTCTATGTATTTGTTAAAGTAGTTGGAGGTGCTCGCCTCTGTATACAGTTATACATAGAAAGCTTTATGTGTATATAGCTGCATCTTTTCTTGTCTGTCCTGGATGATTCTTGTGCTATTGTGTTACAAAACTGATGTGACACCAGGGGGGAAACTGCAGTACATTGACCTTTTGCCCTTTGACCCCTTTCGTCTTCTTCATCCTACCTTCTACCTACCTTCCTTTTTTGCCCCATAGCGTGAAGCATTGTAAGCGTTTTGAGCTTTGTAAAGGTCTTTTTTTAAATACTTATTTTGTGCATAATGTAAAACCTGAAAGTGTGTACTTTGGCAAAAAAAAAATAATGTTTTGTGTCTGAAATCATAGCTTCATTGAAACAACAAAAAAGAAACTATAAAAAAAAGTACAACAACAATTACTATAAATAATATGAAATGTTCTGCAGTAAGGAAGGACTTCTGGTGCCTTACAAATAAAGTCAATCAAATCATAAGAACCTTTCCTGCTCTTTTTGAATGTCTCTGTGTGTAAATCTTTGATTTGACAAACTGCACTTTGTCTCCAGATCCGGGTGGACGGCTTGGTGGTTAGAAAGCCTTCCTATAATTCCTGTAGCTTTTTCTAACCAGTTTTGTACACTCATTTTAAGTCACTCTGGTGACTGCAGGCAGTATGGTGTACTTTATTAGGGTGATTGTCCAAGCAGAAGGCCCAGATTAAATGGGATGTCTGCCTCTGCATGTCTTAAGTCATCGTGCATTTTTTCCAAAGCAGGCAAAATAAGATTTTGTTAAATATTGTACTTTTTTAGTTAGGCATATGAAAATCAACTTGCAGAGCTCTAAAACGTGGTTGAGCTTGGTGATCCATCACAGTAAACATTCTTGTCCTTCATTTCTTGCTGAAGTTACGTGATCTTAATGCAGTGAATAGAAAGTGCATGGTGATTTAGTGTCTAACAGACATCAGGAAAACCTTCAGTGTTGATACATTCGAGACAGTCCAACATCTTGGGATTTACAGTTGGCTGGCCGCCTCGGTAATGCTGGAAACGACCAAATTCACATCATCCTCACTTTATTTGAGTTTGCTTGGAATGTTTTTTTGTTTTACAAAACGATGGATCCCACCATGCAACAACATGATAACACACCCACCCATCCATTCATTATGTATTCCTACTTTTCTTTTGCAGGATCAGCTTTGACAAACATCCCAGCCAAGTTGCAAATGTTTGTAGTCTACTGAAAAAGACTGGAACCCACAGGCTGCCTGGAGAGTAGAAAAACAGTCCATGTTGGAAGAAGGAACTTTAATCTCAAAATGCAAAACCGCTGACATGGATGTTAAAATCTGCCTTCACAGCATGCTACTTAAGTGTTCTTTTGCCACTCTTCAGAAAGACCAACAAAAAAAATACAATGAAAGAAACCTGTGGGAGAACTATTGAGTGACAGATGCCACTAAACCAGAGGCTAACGGAGATAGTGGCTTCACAAGATTTCAGTGGAACAAACAGTATCTGGTCTGGATTAATCAACTCAGTGATTTTCACCACGAGAGCGCAGAAGTGTCTTTGGATCATACTTGCTGACTTGAGTGTCCCCATCCTACATCTGTTTCAAGGTTTAACTTACATAATCTAAAGGACAGCGTCTAAAGATCCATGATTTTACAGATTTTATTTAATAGGACCTGCTGCCTTCTGACTGCCAGAGGGTTCCTGTAGTTCATGGCAGATCCACCAGGAGGAAGTGTTGATTTACGTTTACCAGCTAAGGTGAAACTGGCAGGTAATTGCTCCGAGTTATTCTTGCATGCGCTTCAGTGTTTGTGTGTCAGGTTTGAAGGGGAGCTTCCTGTTCTTTTGGCTGCATTGATGAAGGTTTATCTATTCAGCGCTGCACGTACCCAGAATTGATGTGACATCTCAGAGAAGGTGGATCATGGCCTGTTTGGCACCTGCGCCTAATCCTCATTTAGAGGCTCTGTCTATTAAATCCTGAGACTTAACTTGGTTTGTTGCATTCACAGCTCCTCATTCACACACACACACACACACACACACACACACACAGATGCACATGCAGTTTTTGTGTGTGAATGACAGTACATCCTTGCTTTTCATCTAAACGTCCTCCTTTTGTCTCACACTCACTTTCTTTTTCTTCCCCTTCCTCGTCACTCCCTCCTTCTGTTTGCCTTTCTCCCTGTGTGTCCATGCAGGCAGGTGTGTGTGTGTGTGTGTGTGTGTGTGGGTCTTCAGAGATTGAAAAGAGAAAGAGGAAGGCTTGTGAAACCTCAGAGTTCCTGTAGTTGCAGCCCTCCTTCCTCTCTTCCTCCTTTCTGTCTCCCTACAAGACAGCTCTGGATCTGACACTTGAATAAATATGAAAGTGCCCTATTTTTTCTCTTTCTGTCTGAGGATTCACGCGAGCAGCGGCGCAGAGGCATCAGAGGGGAGGATTTCTCTCATCCCGTTCTTTTTCTATAGAGCCTGTGGAAAAGGTGCCACAATCACACTGTAGTTGTTTAATTAGTGGCACCTTAAAGGATAACGCTGATGAAATTGTGTATTTAACTGTGGGTGACATGTTCCTTCACTGGGCACAGTTGTTTATTTTGAATCAGTCCCACATACACTGACTTGCTGCTGTAAATAACCACTAGAGCACCAAATTAATATTCATCCACATCTGAAAATAGTCCCTAGGCAATGCACTATTTGCTTCTGTTTGACTAACATTTGCTGAAACCTACAGTGCCCACCTGTTTCAGGAAACTGCTTATTTACTATTTTTAGATTTTACGCCTTCAGTAAGAATATTTTTGAGAGATGGAGTGACGCTTTATTAGGTTTGGTCTTTTTGTGGGATTTGTTGACAATAAGAACACAGTAATAGTCTTATGTTGTTTATATCTATGGTTTAATTTTATGGTAAACTATTTCATTTATTTGTGTATCAGCAGTGTTTGATTAGGATGGGAGCGCTCTTATTTCCATGGTTTTATTGAAGAATGATTTAAACCTTGAACTTTGAACGATCAAAATACAGTAACGCCAGCCCTGTCCTATAAGACAAGGGGTCCCAAAATGAATGTAAGAGTCACCAGAGGATTAAAGTGATTAGAAAGAAAAATAAATGTCTCTAATTTTGGATTTTTTAGTGATATACTGTATACTTTCACCTCTTCGGGGCTCTGAAAGTCTAGTTCAGGCAGTCAACTTGAATCAGCCTTTACCCTCATATGGCGTATTCTCCTCACCGTGACTGCAACACACATCCAGCGCACCCTTTTAATAACAGCGGTGTACTTAAGCAGTCCTCACTCTGCTAACTCTTTTCCCACCATGCACTTCACACCGCTCACCTGGCAGCCACGCTGTCACTTGCTGTCGAGGCTCACAGCATCCATCCACCTGTGGGAGAGTTATTGTCACTCCCCACTCCCTGCTGTGCTGAGCCTGCTGCTTCCCTTGTGGGGAGTGACGAGGTCAGAGCCTATACAAATATCAATGCTCTACATATTCCGCTATTATATTATAACCCATTCAATGTGAGTTGGCTGATTGAACCTCATTTCAAAGGATCACAAGGCAACAAACCTTTAAAGACACTGACTGCAGGCCTGAAAATACATGAATGCTTGTGCACCGAGTGTGTGTGTGTGTGTACGGTCCTGATAGGAATGCACAGAGGGCTGCATGGGAAAACAAGGTTTTGTGTGTGTGTGTGTGTGTGTGTGTGTGTGTGATGATGAGTCTGAGCAAAAAGAGCGAGACGGCGAGAGACAGAGAGAGAGCGAGAAGCGTCTTGATTAATCATGATTGACTCATTCAGAGCCCACTCGTCTTTTCCCCCTCGCTCCCGCTCTCCTTTATGGCTTGATTACGGAGACGTACTCTATCTCTCATTACCTCCCCTCCTCCATCCCTCACTTCTTTTCTCCATCTTTCCTCTCTCCCCTTCCGTCACCGCCACCCCCTCCCCGCCTGTTTATTCATCCGTCCCCAGGAAAGGAGGCTGTCAATCTCTGTCTGCCACCTCTCCATCCTCTAACCCGCCGCACGTCCCTTCATCTATCCCTCCATCCATCCACCTATCTCTCCCATCCATCACTGTCACTCTTTTTTAATCTCGTTCCTCTTTTTCTCCCTCTGTCTCACTCATTCCTGCTGCTTTGAGACTCTTTTATACATAAATCTTTCTCTCTCTCTCTCTCTGTTCAAAGGCTTCCTCTATTTATCTTTCCCCTTTTTTTTCCTCCTCTGCATTCAGAGTGATCTGTCGTTCCCTGCGTGTCTGTCAGACACACTCACAAAAATCGAAAAAGCAAACATACAAATTTTACTTCCCATTCTTGCTCTCTCTCTCTCTCTCTCTCTCTCTCTGTGTGTCGGTCTCTCTCTCTCTCTCTGTGTCTGTCTGCCTCTGTGTCTCTCTCCCTCTCTCTAGTACTCAGCTGGAGGAGCAGGCAGTGTTGACACAACCCGGTTTAACACAGATGCTTCCAGAGATGCACCATGGGAAACCGTCTCTTGGCCTGCTTTTCTAATCTTGTCTTCTCTCTGTGCAGTTCCCCATTGCGTGCACACACACACACACACACACTCCCCCCCCTCCCCCGGCATTCTCAGTGTGTTTGTTTATGTGGCATATGCAAGTGTGTATGTGGGCATTCATGTCTGCATGTGTGTGAAAACTTGTGTGCATGCTGTATCTGAACGTGTGTGTGGGCATGCAGAGACCTCTGTGTGTGTGTGTGTGTGTGTGTGTGTGTGTGTGGCTGCTGGTGGAGAAAACCAGCAGGAAACAGAAAGCGAGATGAGAACTATTCAAACTTTAATGGAGTCATATGAGATACAAACAACCTCTCTCTCCCTTCTTCACCCTCTCGGTCTGTCCTCTTCTCTCCTTCACTGACCTTCCTCGTTGCCCTCTTTCTCTTTCTCTTCCCTTCCTCTGACATTTTCATCCTTTTTTCTTAATACACTCTAACCTTCGGCCTCTCCTCTCTGTTCTCTCTCCTCTTTGCTCGTCTTCTCCCTTCTCCCTCGCTCATTTTTTATTCTCTTCATCATCTCACCCCATTTCTCTACGCCTCCTTTTTAGTTTGGTCTTTTCATCTCCCGTCTCGTCTTCACGTTTGACTCATAACGGCTATCGTCTTATCTATATTACTCACCATCTATCTCTGCCGCTGGTTTCCGTCTCTGAAACTTTCTTGTTCTACTGCCTAATGACTTTGCTTTCTTCAACCAATGCCTCATCGCTTTCCTTTTCTTTCTTTCATTCTTTCGTTCGTTCTTTCTTGGGCATTGGCTTAGAAAATCTTGGTAGAAGAAATTATCAACAATTTCTCCCTTTGTAACCAGCTGCTTTTTATGAAGTATGAAAATGTGATGGCGTAGTTTGAGACATTTTGAGACATACTCTTATTCAATTTCTTTCCGAGAGTAAGATGAGAAGATCAATAGCACCCTTTGTTTTGTTTAAAGGGACCCTTTGGAGTTTTCTCGTGAACCAGCACAGTTATGTTTAGTCGTGACCTAGCTCGCGAGCCACGACACAAAACGGGAGTTATGCAGTTTTAAACTGAAAAGTGTATTAAGCAACATGCAATAACTGAAAAACATTCTAAAGTTATAAGGTGTGTGAATCAGTGTGTCAGCAGATGGACGAGTGATGTGTGGAGGGTGTTGCATAGCGTAGAACTTAAGCTAGTAACACGGCCAAAGCCAACCAAACAAAAACATGGTGCTGGAAAAGGAGAGCGCGGATGGAGACAACCAGGTCTTAAATCCTCCTGGGAGACTGGCCAGGTGCTCCCAGTTGCACTAATGGACTCTGTCTACCAGGGACCAGCAAGACAACACAGGCACACACCCCCCAGCAGGCCCTGCTAAAGCAGGAGGGCCATCACAGTCTGCATTTAGTGTGTATCTTTGAGGTGTGACAAACGTGTCAATTGCACTTCTGTCCTAATCAAACATTTACCAAGCCAATATTTGAAACCTTCCATCCATGTTATATCATTGTTTACCAGCTATCAGTCTTGTTCTTCCTGCCTTTGGTGGTGCATAGCGATGTTTGTTGCCACAAACTGTGGATTGCCTGTGTTGACCTGGCTTGCTCATCAAAGCATTGCTCAACAGCGCTACTGGTGGTCAATGACGCCACAAGGTATTTATTTGTAACAGACACGTGACATTCATATCACTCTTCTCATATCATTCTCTGAAGCAAAGCAAATAAGCTTGTTTCCCAAATGTTGAACTCCTGCTTTAACCCCCAGCTATTCTGTATAAAGAGCATGAAAGGATGACCTCACGTTATTTTTCTTGGTTTTATAACCGCAAAACAAATTGTCCTTTTTGCTCTTCTATCCTTTTTCCCTGCTATTTGAAATAATAGTCTCTCTCTTTCTCTCTATAGTCTCTCTACCCCCACTGGTAATGTTGTTCAGTGTAGAGCCCTCCCCTGTGTGGTTAGTGGGCTGTTACCCAGCTGCCTCTGATACTTCCTGCCTGTCACTTCCAATCCTGGTGACTGGATGCCTACCACACACACACACACACACACACACACACACACACACACGCGCACCCTCATCTTGTCTTTTTCTGACACACCATCGTTTAGCAACATTGTGCAGTCGCCTGTCCAAAAGATATGCATAAACACGCACGCTAATGTTTTTCACACACATACTCGTGTAACCATTCGTGTATTAAGACACACACACACACACACACACACACACATTATCAGCACAGCAGTGGAGAAGACTCCCCATTGCTGAAAGCCAAATTCATTTAGCAAGTGCCCTCGCACTCTCTCTCCAGCTCTATTTGCAGCCTGCCCTCCTCCCCCTCCACCCCCTCCTCCTCCTCCTCCTCCTCCTCCTGGCTGCCGGAGGAGTCACCAGGTCTTTCTCTTTTCTTTTCTTCTTCTATCGTCTGTCTTTTCTAATTTTTTTCCCCTTATTCTTCTTTTACATGTTTGTCTTTCCCACTCTCTCTCGCTTGTTTCTCTTTTTTTCTTCACTTTGCACTTGTTTTTGTCGCCGTAGTTCCGACAGTTATGTGAAACAATTCTTACTTAAACACACACATATTACTGTATGTTAACAGGTAAATAAACTTCACTGTTCACTCTCTTCACTGAGTGTGAAGATTAATTCTTGACCTTGGAAACTCAAGGTCCACTTACGAGTGAATTCTGAGGCTTTCAGCTGTGTCTCGTCTTCCTCAGCGGATGGAGTTTGCTCACTTGTCCTGGAGATCATGTTTTTACATCTGAACAAACTCCTTACACTGAGATGTGATTGAAAGCTCCTTAAAGGGACTACTATGTTTTTTTTGCCAAGCTAAATAAACGTATTTTTACACATCTTGCATTGTTCTACACTTTGTACATATATGTAACCCTCCACATTTGTCAAAATGTACACATCTCACATTATGTTTCATTTAGGTCTCTGAGGGCGTCTAACCTGAGACTGCTGGCTGCTATGTGGTCTACACTGAAACACAAGGGGGTTCAAGCCTTTGGTGCTGTGGTTCCCTCCTTATTTTGTATTTGACTTGTGTCTGCATTCTACTGCAAATACAGCCACAGCTACATATGATGTATTTAATAATGCTTCTTGATTTATTTATTCGTTCATTCATATTATTTGATGTGTGCTTGCTCATTTTCATTCATATTTTTCCAGCATTTTTTTTGTTTTGTTTTGTGAGTTGTAAAATTATCATTTTTGTACCACCCGTACTCTATATTATCTTTCTAAATATCCTTTTGTTCTTTTAAGTTACCTATTATGGCTTGCTGCTACAAATGCTGCCATTGGGGACGTGTAAAAACCTCTGAATACAATCTTTAAAACAGTTGTACATGCAACAGTTATTATGCACCCACATTTCTGGTCCATTTTGTTGCCACTGTAATGCTATATTTTTTTATGTTTACAGATATCTGGAGAAGTGTAAGCAACATCACTTCCCCTTTACACATCTCCAGTGTGGCTACAAAGTCTGACAGCAAATTTCTTTTCAGCTATCTGAAATGTCGACAGCAAACCTCAGACTTTCATGCCAGTTGAGTTCAATCAATGAGCAAGGTCAAAGCTCATCAGTCGATGCCAATATCTAACCATCATACAAAGAAAATTCATCATCGAAGAAGTGGATACATTTTCTTCTCCATGGACGGTAGCCTCGAACTACCAGAACACAGTGAAGCCTTGTGCATTTTGAGGAGGAGGCTCTACAGTGATAAATGCACACCAGAACAAGTTAGCAGGAAACTTCTCTTCTGTTCTCTGGGTGGTGTTAAGTTATTCTGTGCTGAGTACACCAAAATATCTTCCAAAATAACTCCTGGAGTCGTCTGAAAGTCACAAATTGATGTTATAATGTTACAGACTGTCTGAAGATAGTTACAGATTCTAAAGGATAGTTGCTTTACAAATTACAGATATTTTACTGCAAATCTAAATGTTCCTCAATGGGTATCTGTACCTCTTCGCACTCCTCTTTCTGTCACATCTCGCTCTCTCTTTTTCTCTCATCACCTCTAGCTTGTTGTCTCTACTGCCAATAGCACCAAACTGCCCATGTCGAGCTGAAAACTTAAATCGAGGAATATGATAGTATAAGAATGGTCAAACTGCAGCTGATGTACAGCTTGTACTAAACCGATCCAGCATTCACACTGACGCGTCTACAGATTGTACTGAAGTGTTGTTGCCAATATGATATGTGTTGACAGGTCATGGCCGGGCTCGTCCCGTCTGTCACTCCAGCCTCACCTATCCCGTGTGCCCTGGTTCTGTCTGGTCGGCACTGTAGTTTCTGGAAAGCACTTTCATCCTGATCCTCATCACTAATTCATCCACTTATGACCTCCATCCATCAGCGCAAGCTCAAGTATGAAAACACCTCAGGCTAACTCACTACAATAGCGGCCTGGCTTCCTCCTCGCGCCATGAAACCTTCTGCTTCTTTTCTTTTCCTCAGATATACCACCTTTAAAGGAAAATCCTTCTCCCTATCTCACTTTTCTTCAATTTCTCTTCATCATCTGTCTCTCTGCTTCTGCCTCCCTTCTTTGTTTTCTGCCTCTTAAATTCTCTGTTTATGCTGTTCTTTTGCCTCTTTCTTTAACCCCCCCTGCTTTTCTTTCTTTACTAGCTGCATTTATCCGAGCTGGCCCCTAAAAGCAAGCATTACAGTGAGTGCCAATGACAAGATAATGGTCTGTTTGTAGTTTCTCTCCTAAACACAGTAATGCTAATGTTAGATCCTCTCAGCAACTGTGTGCTTCATAAATATATTCCTGCCATCACGCACTTCAGATTTAGTTGGTTTTCTATTTTTTTCCTTTGTTGTTCATATATGACTGTTCTCCAGCGCTGTTGCACAGGGATCATGGTTGCAAACAGTCTGAACTGCTGCTCATGCCGTGGCAGTCATTTAGTCATGTTTGGATCTTGAGACTTTTTCACATCAGGAGATTTTTTTTCCCCCAATGTTTTATAAAAGAGGAAAAAGATTTTTTGCCAGTTATGGTCTGTGGGAACCTTTCAAAGTATTTTATATGACTTCATAAATACATGGCTGTCAGGCTGTAAAATGTTAGGTTTGCTCAATTGCTGGAATGCTGATTCTTCTGTGAAACAAGTGTTTTCAGCTGTCATCTGTGATATGCTACCCAGTGTTAGCTTGCCAGTCCACATCCCCACAGTTAGAAATCCATTTGAGTCTGTTGGTCGGTCGTTTGATCCAACAACTATTAGATGGATTGCCACAAAAGTTTGTAGATATCCAAAGGATGAATCCTAATGATTTCTGACTTTTAATCTGGTGCCACCGTGAGGTTGATATTTCTGGTTTTGAGTGAAATGTCTTTTATTATTATATCTATTGATTTTCTACTGGAATTTGGTACAGACCACCCTCAGAATGAAGGTGAAAACTTTGGTGATCCCCTGACTTTTCATTGAGTGTGACCATCAGGTCAAGTTGTTTTCACCTATTGATTGAAGCGCATACCGAACAACTGCAGGGTCTTTGTTTCATGTCATGTTTCCCGTCTCTCGCTACACTGTTGACTGTCAAATAAATGGTTGTCTAATACTTTACCTGCAAAACTAATGACTCATCTCAACGGCCTTAGTACTAGTTTGTGTTTAGAGCTAATTATCAGCTATTACACTTTTTTACAAACTTGTTTGTCAGCATACAAAAAACTACAGCTCCTACGAAAATGTATCAGTGTGGCAGAACATAAAGTGCGTCATCCTAACTGTTGGCTTTTCCCTCATCCATGATATCCGCAATCTCTTCTTTGAAAAACATTTATTACACAAGTCAGCCGTCTCTTCCCTGCTACAGCATCTCTGAACTAGTCACAGAGTGGAAATGGTGTTTGTTAAAATCCGCTAAAAACAGAAACATTCAATACACAATGACATTGTTTTATTTTTTGAAAATATAATATCCTTATCTGAACACATGGAGTGAACTTAGCAGCATACTGTTTAGTAAGGTTATATTCCCAGGCTGGATTTTAAGTCATTTGAGTTTTTACATAAAGTGAATGTGATGCTAAATTTCAAATGTGGTTTTCTTATTTCTGGAACCGAACTGGATTCTCTTATATACAGATGCCAAAGACAACAGGAAGAGCTGCTAAAAGTGTACAAACACAACCATGCAGCACAAATCCATGATAAACCAAATCTAAACCACTTATTTAGTGTGGGGGGGGGGGTTCCTACATTTGCGTTTCAAAACATCTGTTTCTATGTGAGACTGAAACAGAAACCTAAAATGAATGTACTGGTAGCATGCCCGTGCAGCTAGCTGTCTCTGATTACCTGTGTAAGGATTGCATGTAGGTGGTAAGTTGTTTCTCCACATTGACTCCTCTGTCAGCTGAATGACTCAGTTGTCGGTAGTAAATATAGCAGGTTTCACACAGACAGGATGAAGATGGAAAGCTTCATTTTCTGAAAATGCTTAAATTGGGCTCTTGGTCTGTGTAAATGTCAGCCTGCTTCGTCTTTGCGTTTCTGCTTGTGTCTCCTCCTTTTTTTCTCCCTCAGCAGTCTGTTCTTACCTTCATAACAGCACTTCATCCCTCTTGCCAACTCTCCGCCTCTTGTCCTTCTTCCCTGACTTTCTCCTTCCTGCCTACCTTGTGCCCCCGCCATCCCACCAGTCCTCCTCCTCTTCCATCCTATACTCCCTTCCTTCCTTCCTTCCTTTCCATCTCTTTTCACTGCTTTCCCTTCCCCTCCCTCTTTCCTTCCTCTCCCTCCCTGTAGACAGCCATGTGCAGCGCTGTAAATGGCAGGGTGCTGTGTGGTTGTGATGTGGTCTGACTGTGGCCTGTTTTCATTGCCACTGCGGTGGCAATTTGCTTACCAGCCTGCTGTTTCACCCTGCCTGGACCCGGCTGGCTGCCTGGCAGGTCGGCCGAATTGGTTGACTGACTGACTGCTGCGTAATTGAGGTGGTAGAGCAAATACATGCACGCACTACCACTACCACAGGCCTGTCATAAATTAGCCTTGTGTGTCACTGGAAACATGGGCCAGCCATCAGTGTCCAGTTGCTGCTGTTTTCAGCTTAATGCTTCCCTGTTGTCTAAATACTCTGACAATAGCACCAAACACCATTTATCATCTGATAATTGCAACCTGCAGAAAGCTGCTCAGTGATAAAGCTGAGGATGATTAACATGATGACTCATGGTACTTTATGTGTTAGTCCGGCTGGTGGGAGCTATGATATGTTTTTTTCGAGAGGCAGAAGGTGCGGTCTGTGTCTTTCCCCGGGTAAGAGTGTGTGTTCAGCTGCATGTAGCTATTACACAGGTAGGTCTGCATACGGCGGTGCGATTTATGAACTAAAGGAAAGACAACAAAATGAAACTGTTATATCCAGAAAGAAAGAAGGAAAGTAAACATTTGTGTGAGAGGTTATTGGGGTAAGATAGGGGGAGGGTGTGCAGTAACATGGTAATGTTTTGTGTTGAACTGTGTGTTTGTGCACGCCGTCTGCAAGAGAGGAGGCAAGCGAGAGAAAGAGAGTCTGACAGAGAGCAGAGGGAGAGAGGAAGAGGAAGCAGGAGGAGGGGTGCTGCCAGAGGGTGAATGTAGGAACATAGAGCATGCTGTGTTGATTTGATTAAATTCAGTTCTGTTCTATTTGCAGTAGGCCTAGTTACTCAGCTATATTTGCACAGTGCTGTCTGCTGAGTTTTAACAACACCAACACAGATCTCTGGGAGGATGGGAGGCCTGCGATTAGGCTCTGAACAGCCCTTTTAAAAGGGAATACACCAAGTTTTTGGGGGCAGATTGACCCTGTTTGTCAGTTTTATGGTTTATCCATTAACACCGATACCAAATGAATCCACGTGTTCCTGGTTTGCTCCTGTGCTCGGTGCTTAAACGCACACTATGTAACACGAATAGCATGATCACAAATTGGTAAAAGTCCAGCAGTTAGACCTTTGAAATTTACACAAAGTGAAATATTTTTATCCAATTAGTTTGAAATACAATGGATTACTCCAGCATCCATAGAAAGTAAGAGTGATGGGTTAACATCACCAAGTGGAGTTAATGTGGTGTTGCTCACCGGAAATTAGTGGAAACTACTGAGAGTGAAGACCGTCTTCTTGCACTTAACTTTCTTTCTGTTTCTTTCCGTGAGATCATAGTGCAGAAGAACGGACAAGACTTTATTGTATTGTATAAATACAGTAAAGTGTAGTGCGGACGCTCTGCTTTATATGGTTGGATGACACTTTATACGAACTGGCTCATTTCAAGCATACTGAATCTTTTAGACACTTGATTTGAAGCATGCTGAGGCCCTCCCAATCACTCACAGAACTGGTACTCAAAAATGAAAAACAAAATAAGAGGCAGTACAAAGCAGAATTTGGGAAAAATTAACTGTTAACAACGAGTGTTGGCAGCCAGTCAATATCTGTGCTGCACAATATCCCTTCTACCCTGAAACTCCATGAGTACAACAGGCAGAGAGAGCAGCAGTGTGGTTGCTTGTGGCTTGGATGGACAATGTTGCCAGTGAAATCATTGAAGCCTTAATAGGACCAAATGCTTCCTGGTAGAGAGTTCAATAAGCAAATATTTCCTGAAAACAAATCCCATTCCAGGCTTAACAAGTAAGGGATTTGAAAAATATTGCTTTCTAACATAATTCAGTTGAGGGAAACCAATTTCATTCAGTTCAGTGCGGGACTCAAAAGTTCACTCTGAATGTATTTACATTCTTGATGGATGGATAGAGCTCGGAGAGTCAGTCTGTCAATTGTGAGTGTATGGCGTTCTGAGTCAATGTCTGGTGACAGCTTGGGAACAGTCAGCCAGCCAGCTCCAGTCCCAGAGGATGCTCAGACTAGGTCACACATGCACACACACACACACACACACACACACACACCTACACACAGACACAGGGCCCAGACTGGCTTGATGCTCGCTCAATGTCACTTTGACATTTACTCTCCCAGGGAACGCTGCCGTCACTGAGGACGATGTGTCATAAAATGGAGGCAAAATATTACAAGTTTATTCAGTAGTGTGTGCATGTACACAATAATACTGTATATTGTAATGTTTCATCTGTTTGTTTAATCAAGTGACATCCAAAAACCCAAAGTTTACATCTCTTTTAGGATCTGTTAATAGTTTCTCTTTTCAAAGTGATGGATGCGGAACATATTGCACAACCGTTTTGTAGTTGGATGTCCCATGTCTGCTGCCAGAAACTCATCCGGCCAGACACATCGCTCTCTGTCAAAGTCACACACACGCGCGCGTTTACATGCAAATTTTTAACACTCTCCCCCTTTTCTTAACCTTATTTATCTTACAGACGCACATGTACAGATGCAGTACCTCTTCAATGCAATTTCTTTAATGCAAACACACCCAGAAGCACACAGTCACACTCACACACACACACACACAGATACGTAAACACACACACATTCCCTGGCTGACCATGTTGTCCAAGCTTCCTGCCAGATGGTGTCATTTGGCCAGACAAGGTTGCTCTGCTCCACATGGCTGCAAAAACGTCTATCCTAACAAGTTATTTAAAGGGTCACTTCACACAAATGATCAAAACTGTTTCATCCTCACAGCTGTGGAAAATGTACATTTGAAAACTAAACTGGCACGTGTCTTTCCACAAGCGAATTCCCAGTTTCTCTGGATAACCCACAAACCTCACTGTTAACTGAAAACAGAATATTCTGCATTTCCTGTCAACTCGCGCACTCCCTGTCACCATCCCTCCCCTCTCACCTCCAACTACCTCCTTCTCCTCTATGCTCATGTTCCTTTCAGTTCATGTCTGTTAGCTCCTCATGATGCCATTTCCTCCTCTCATTTTATCCTGTCACAGATACGGTTGCCACGGAGAGCAGGAATGTTGGAGGGGAGGTGGGAAACATTAATCTAGGTAACTAGGTTAGTGTTTGGGGAGGAGGCAAGCTGTGTAACTTTGATGGCTGGCTTGCATGGTGTGGATCTGTCTCTCAGGTGGTTAGTGTTACTAAGGTCACTCTGTTGGCGGGTTAAACTGTGCGTAAGGGTATGCAGGTTTGTGTGTGTGTGTGTGTGTGTGTGTGTGTTTGGTCTCAGTTCAGGACAGGGTTAATAATGTGGGTTGGGGTGGAAATCCCAGATGGAACACTTTTAGTTTCTGAACTTAATTCGCCTGACAAGGCCCAGGCAATGTGCCAAGTGTGTGTTCATGTGTGTAATAATGTGTGCACATTTGCCAGCAATGACAAAGATACGCGTTCATGTGTGTGTTTACGTGTTTGTGCTGCCATTTGCATATTTTATAAAGTGCCTTTATTTGTGTATGTACAGGTATGCAAATTCACACATAAGTGCAAGAGTTTGAGTGTCGTCAAGTGTAGATCACTTACGTGCTCCTCTGTGTGTGCACACATGCATGACAGGGTATATCAAGTCGGCACCACAAGTAGAAACAATACCTGATGTTTTTATCTCTCGCCTGCATTCAGTTCAAAGCCAAGCTGCAGCCGTAAGACAACTGTTATGGGAAGCTGATGAGAAGTTTTGAACTGGCTAAAGGCTGAAACATGCTTCTCCAGCACACAGATATTGATATACTTTTACATACAGCACGTCTAATGTTTTATGCTTTTTCTCCTCTCTGCAACAAACCCCCTGACAGGATTTGGGTCAACCAATCAACATGCTTCATGTGCAGGTCTGCACAATGTGTTGTTGAGATTCGGAGGTGTGCACGTCGGCCACTCTGCAAGCCTCTGCAGGGAAGGGTGTTATGGACGGCCACAGATAAGCTGTCTCTGCTTAGCTTCACAGAGAGACTTTTACGTGTATTTGTCAAAAGCATAATTCAAACTCAACTTTTAGGATGCCACTGAGGCAAGTTGAGCACTTAATGAGGATGAGAGACATAGGTGTCACAGAACACAGCAGCAGTTTTGTTTTTAAGTGTGAATGAGATGCGGTGAGATCCTGCTGAACCTCCAATATATATATATATTAAAAAAAACACTGCAAACAAAACTTAAAGCAAGTAAAACAACAGTTTAATGTAAAACCATGTACTCTGTTACGGCCTGTGAACTGAGAACCAAGATGAAGACGACAAAACATCCAAAGCAAATAACATTATATGGTCTTCTATATTGATCCATCTTGCTGTTAACAAGCCTGTTTAAATGCGCACCGCTGCAGTGGCTGACGGTAAGAAAAAGTAGAAATAGAGTAGAAAATGGGGCTGTAATGAGAACGCGGGCTCATATTCAGCTCTGTGTGAGGCTCTGGGTTTGTCACACCAGAGGCTGCCAGTTTCCATTACCTAGAGTCCGAACCCGCTCCACTTGGGCTTGGAGTGCTCTGTTTGCTCAAAATGGTCTTGGCACGCTAATGTGTAGTACACCTCACTCAACAAACACTGTGTCAAGGGAGCAGCCGGGGAGTAATGTGTGTAATGGAGAGTTAGGCTCACTTTGTCCGTATGTAAGGAAAGCGTGTATACTTTTCTCCCAGCTCCCCTCGCTCTTTCACACTGGCTATCTTTTACGCGCATATTAATGCAAACATCACACATGAGGGGAATAAAGTGCTGCTAACATTGAAATGCCATGAGAAACTGCTCAAAGTCGTCGAGCTTCCACATTATGCAAGAAAAGCATCTCTGTCTTCCTTTTGCCCCACTCTATTTCTGTCTCTTCCTCTGTACCTGTCCTACGCTAGCAGCACGGCTCTACGGATGCCTTATCGCAACAACTACTGGATAGATTGGCGTTTCATTTTGTGCAGACATTCATGGTGCACAGAGGATGAATCCTGCTCACTTTGGCGAACCCCTGACTGTTCCGTTAGCAAGTTGACATTTTTAGCTTTCAGTAAAATGTCTTGATATCTGTTGGATGAATTGGCATGAAATTTGGTGCAGATATTCATTTTACCCTCAGGATGAATAACTTGTACCTGCTAAACATCAGATGCATGTTAGCATGTGCAGCCACACATAGCGTGGCTGTTTACTCTTTGTTGTTCTATCAAATCAAACATGATTAGACATGCATACTTTGATACATTTGGTTAATAAATATATATCAAAATATTTACTCTTATCGAAAGTGCATTTAAAAAAACATCTTATTAACAAAAAGATAATTTAAAATGATTTAAATATAATTAATTATTCTACTTATATAGCATATCATTCTCTAATTACTCCAGTGTATTCTAGCTGTAAATGTGGTTTTAGACATTATGAAGTTTTGTCATAAAATATCAAACATGTCTCTTCCCTGTAGGCCTACTGGATCAAATATAACCAACATTAGCTAAAGGGTCAACTGCCCCAGTGCTAATAAACCCCTGGCTACTCTTGATGTTTTTGTTCTTGTCTTTTGTGGGAATAGATTTAGTTTGAAGTTAAATTGGTCAGTGTTTTTGTAGTACATACCTGAACTTTGTGAAATATTCATTTGACAGGTTAGATGGATCTGACAACTTTGTGAGACAACGAAATCCCAGAGAGGGACAGGTCTCCAAAAAGAAAAGAAAAACAGACTGCAAAAATCAAAATAATAAAAAGATGATTCATTTCTCTGCATTTGCATCGGTGTTTCTCCACATCTCTCTAACGCCTAACCTTTTCTTTGATGCCATATCTTTTAACAGACACGCACAGGACTCATGGGTCCAGTGTGTTTGCAGTGCATGCCTGCTCTGTGAGGCCAGTTGAACAAGAAGATATCCCCCAGGAATCTCCAAACATGGCATCATGAATTTTTCAACACTGACATCCACCATCTGCACCTTGGCCAACACACACACACACACACACACACAAACACACACACAAACACACACACACACACCTACACACACGCACACACACACACACACACACACACACACACACACACACACACACAGCAATCCAGCATTCCTCACACGCATATATGCATCTGCTCTCTTTCAGTCTGTCCCACCTCCCTCTCTTCCTCTCTGTGTTTTTGAACACTGCATCTGGTTGCAAGAACCCCTGCCAGTGCATTTTACACTTACATAATGCATACTACTGTCAAAATGTTTAAAAAGAGAGAGACGGGTGGGGGGTGGAAGAAAAAGGACAAAGTGAGGGGCAGAGAAAGATATTGATATTCCTGTTTGATTCCTAATATTGATAAAGCCATTTCTCCCAGTCCAATGAGGCGTGTTGAATTCGAAAAAAGACCTGAGAGTCGGCTGAAGCGTGTGGGTCTGAGAAATCAAGGGAAAGCATTTGGTATGCAGGATGTATAGAGCAACGTGCAGGGATGAAAAACAAAACACAGCGACTCTGCGCTGTGCTGCTGCCGCTGGATAAATTACCGACTATCACAAAGTAAAGAACTGGATGGATTTATTTGCCTTGTGTCAGTGGAAATGATCAAGAAAAGAAAAATATGCAAAGGCACAAATGAAGTAGCACACGAGGCCGCACACACACACACTAAATGTGGTTGTTCTACTGAAAGTATTAGCTCGGGATGGTTCTGTTTCTTGCTGCTGACTTTGAAAACAGTGCTGTATTAATAAATGAAAAACTATGAATGCATCTTTGTGTGTTCATGATTGTGTATGTGTGAAGAATAAAATAGTGTTACGTGCATTCAGGAGAGAGAGATGATGATTATGATGGGATGATTTAAGAGGAGGTATTTTTTTCACTGCAGTCTTCCTCAGTCCCAATTAGTCACACAATTGGCTTGTGCCAAGCAGGCTGTGCACTGCACTGTCTACTACAGCCTGGAGGGCCTGTGTGTATACACACACACACGCACATGAAAATGCACAGACATATTAATAGTGTACTGTACAAATACACACACGTAATTGCTCTCAGAATAGGTCATATATTCAGACACACACCCACACACCAACCTACTCACACATGCATATGCTCTATGGCAGGGTTCGTCTACCGCCAAAGCTTCCCATCCGGCCCGCAGAGTATAAATGATAACAGTATTTAGGATATCTAGCATCGATGTGGATAGGAGGAGCTGGAATCGGAACACCAACCCCCGGGATGGAAGTCAACTGCTCTAATTCCAGAACCACATACCTGACATATGGCCGGGAGCTGGGATCGAACCTCCATCCCCAGGGCCAAGGCCCCACAGGGGACCATAGTTTGCTTCCATCACTGACCTGCAAAATATTTGTAATTTTTATTAGCTGTAACCGTGGTCCTTCACTAACCTTAACCAATTGTTTTAGCTGCCCAAGTCTAATCCCATTTGATTTGCCATGAGTACAGTCATTTGTTTAAAGAAACCAAACTGCAGTTGTCCTGCACAGATATTGGCAACACTGAGTATTTTAAAAATGTTGGCAATTGTTATATTCAATTACGTCCTTTCTTGTGGGGTAAGTGTTGTAATATAACATAATATATATAAACCAATATAAACATTTGTGTCTGGCGATAGGGTTGAGCACAACACATAATCAGTTGGACTGATGTCCGCTGGCTGCCGTGGTCAATCAAGAACATTGCTGTGTTTGTCTATACATCCTGCTCACACATGTGCACAAGCCTGGCACCGTTTCCTGCAGGCAGAAGCAGGAAATAAGTTGGATGAAGCTAAATATGGCACAGAGCGTTTCTGCACATGTCCCACACATACAGAGCCGCTACACATGCAGCCAGGAAGTCACACTGATCTTGCAAAAACATACACAATCACACCCAGACACGTCAAAGCACGCACAAACATACACACACAAAAGAAAGCGCACACACACACAGGCACATATATGCATACTCAGAATAGCCAAATGTTTGCGCAATAAGGTCAGTAGATCACATGTGTTTGCAGGCGCTCAGGGACTTGTAACACACCGCAGCTACATACACATGGAAGTTTTATTCGCCCTGTGTGTGTGTGTGTGTATAGTTGTGTTTGCCGGTGTGTGAATAGGCGTCTATTTATCCAGCATCAAACCAGACCAGAGTTTATCCAGAGTCCCACATCATAGGGATAGGGTTTCTCTCTCTGCTGTTTCCCATTACTGCATGGATTAGTCAGTGCAGAGCTGCAGACCATTTCACTGACCGACCACTGAGTGACAATTGTGTGTGTGTCTGATCTTTGAGTGTCTATCCTTTTAGAAAATAGCAGCGCAGAACAAAGCAGAAGACAATAGAATAGAGTAGAAACTTTGACTGATATATCTTAACTCAAGGTCCTCTTACTAGTTCTCCACCACAATAGTCTTCATCAACAGATGTGCTCGGCCTTGAACAGAAGACACAGGATAGGTTAATTGACATATTGAAAATCAGCGTTAGTGTCCAGCGTGCCGATTTGACGCTTCCATGAAGCTTTTGAACGAAACATTTCAAACAAAAGAAGTCTGGTGCCATGCAAATCTACAAAGCTGCTCGATATTACATGCATCACATTAACCTAAAACAGTAACAGCAAGTGATTATTTCCAGACAACAATCAGGGACAAACCTTCTGCAGAGGAAGCAGAGATGCCGGCGTCTCCGCTCCCAGCAGCCTTGACAGACCATGCAGGCACTGCAGCCACATGTGGTTTAACTGTAGAGAAAGACTCACTCCTACTCGGGTCAAAAACACTCTTGCTCACTATCACCATCATCAAGGGGCACTCAGAATCACTAAGTGAAGAAGATGCACTGTAGGTGAGGCAGGTTGAGGAGGAGCAGGTATACCAAAAATGCCAATTACGTATTCATACATTGAACATCGCAGTCTACCATGATCTCACTGTGCCCCCGTATGGATGTTTCCTTTTATAAGAAGATGCAGTCAGGGCCTCGGTGCCCACCATTCATATTGCATTCCACAACCACTCCTGCATGACAGTTTCCTTTGTGAGAGAAAAAAAATGCATGTATCCTACCCTGTCCATAAAGCTTTACATCAGGCTTCCACACAAGTAAAGACCAGACAGTGAGTAAAATGGGAGTCAGCAGGTTTTTATTTTTACTCTGCAGCAGCAGTGTTATAATGTGTGCTCTGTGAAGGCAGCTATCATGGTGGAGCGTGTTGAGACACACCAAACATCACAATATCACCCTGAAATGAGATGCATGCAGCAAGCGAGGAACGCAGAGAGGGAGTGTGTCTCATATGTGTGTTACATATAGCACAACAGAGTAAGAGGCGAATATAGGCAGCAACGAGGTATAGGACTTAAAATTCAAAACAATCAGTCGCTTGTGTGTTTCTGACTGTGTATAGTGAGCAATTTGTATTTGTGTATTTGAAACTATAGAGCTGCTTTTCCTGATATCGACAGTGAAAGAAAGAAAGAAAGAAAAGATCTGAACAAACCAAAATAACAGGAGTAAATTGACTGCAGTATTTCAAAGCAGAAATGCAGATATGTATGTCACAGCTGACCTCTTATGTCCCTGTTGGTTATGATTTATGTTGTTCAGCTTGTTTTCTTTCAAATTTGTTATCTTAATTTACTTATTTTATATTTTTTCTACTTTTTAACGCAACAACTCACCAAAGTAAATTCCTTGTATGTGAAAACCTACTTGGCAATGAAACGGTTTCTGATTCTGATTCCCTCATTATGCCTCATTATTTTAATTTTGGAATGTGAAGGCCACCCTTTTACTTATTTTGATTTAAGTGTTTGAAGCGGAATAAAGAATATTGGCAAGAAAGAAAAATCTTTAATTTGGAGCTGGACTTTACTCACAAGTGAGGTGTTTACCCACTGTGTGTGTGTGTGTGTGTGTGTGTGTGTGTGTGTGTGTGTGTGTGTGTGTGGAAATAGACGGGTTGAAATTAACAGCGGAATTTACTGAGCATTTATGTAGCGTGACTGACAGCGTGCGTGGGCGCGCGCGCGCGCGCGTGTGTGTGCAGAATAATTGGGACTTCAATGCCCACAATCCCCACAGACTCCTCAGATCCCCTCCGCCCCCCGCCGCCGCCTACACCCATTCAGCGGCCGGATAGGCCCCGCGATTGGCCCGCTTGCCCATGACATCAGGACCCAACGTGGGGTTCTCGTAGAACGATTGGTTAGAGCAAGGTATCCCTTCGACCAATCAGAATGCAGAGACAGCCCTGAGCCAACGAGGAGCTTTTAAGGTGGAACCGAAGAGTTGCCGGTGTCCATTTTCCGCGGTCCAAATTGAGATGTGCACGCATTAAACTTGAGTTTCGCGTCTATTGTCGCATTTAGATCTTGTTGTTGGTGTAAGGAAAAAGTACAAGGCTTAACTGACAGGTGACCTGGTTTGAATGTAAGTCACATCGTCTCCAGCGACCGTTGTTGTCTGTTTTCAGGTCCACGTCACAATGTTGCTGCTTTTGTTGTCTTTCTGTCAACAAGGCAGCTTAAAAAGCTGCGTTCATCCTGTTAGGCCAAGTTTAGGAAGCCAACAATGGAGAGCTAGTGTTTTTGTAGCAAGAGTTTTGTAAAGTTAGGTTTGCGACAAAAAGTGACAACATTATCGTGACCTGCTATCAGATCTGCTAAACGGATGTTGGCCACATTTCATGTAAGGACGCAGTCAAACTTGAGATCTATTTGGCAACGTTTTATTGAAACACTGGATGAACTGAAGCCTTTAGTACAGTACGAAAAGCCACTATAGTATGCATTAATCTCATATTAAATATTATCTTAATGAAACTGCCCAGGGTAGTTTGATCCTATGGGCCTCCTGGACCCTTCATAGTAACCATTGGTAACCACTGTTCTAGGAAATGTGAGCTGATCAAATATATAGATATGGTTCTTGTAATTTATAGACATTATAGATAATAAACATCAGTTGTGGTTATTTAGCCTATTATATGACCTGACTGCTGACACAAATGAGTGTCTGCTAGAAATGGTTACTACTGTTACACACACACACATATATATATATATATACATACATATACATATATATATATATATATTTTGTAGTCAGCAAATACAATTTAGTACTGCTGGTTAAGGCTTTGAGAGCTGAGATCATAGCAGCCGATTCTGTCCCTCTGTGTTTCAGATGCTGATCGTCGCTCTCGTGCTGTCCCTCTCCTGTGGATCCCCTCAGCCTGGATCCCCGAACCTCCTCATGTGTCACCCAGGCAGAGGTCAGTGAAAGACACCCGTTTCCATGCGTTCAAAGTATGTAGAGAAACTGCAGTTTATTTGCTGATTTTGTTTAAACTGGCAAATACATATTTTTCAGTTTTTTAGTGACTGTGAGCACATGATCTCCTGAAGTGATGAAGTCGGGCAGGTGTGCCATGACAAATCCGCTCACCATGTGTTGCTGTGGAAACATGCTATAGATCAAGGCAGTATTAGGAAGTGCTAGTGGTAAATATAACCTCAAGCTTTGAACCTATGTAACGTCTGCACTGTGTTGAAGTCTGTGTCTGCCTGCGTGTTTGTCGGCCTGCCCATCCGTCTCTCTGAAACCCAGTATGAGGAGTCGGGGGAATAATTACCTGCATAATCCATTCTAGACAATTAGATGATGCTGATTAGTACAATGGGCTACACGGGGAATGGTGGGGTTGGTGGTGGGGCCACCATTGACTTTCGGTGTGTTTGTGTGAAAGAGAGATTTTGAATGAAAGTAGATGGAAAGAGGAAGAGAGAGACACAAAGTGACAAGTATGTACAGAGTGTCTTTTAGAGTGTCCAAAATGGGAAGGATTCATCCTCTTGAGAAGAACATGATTTCACGGCAATCCACCCACTGGACTGTTATGTTTTAAGTTGCCTCCCAGCACGTAGGCCCTGGGTTTGAATCTTGGGCAGCCTGTGCTTTTCTTTGTGAAGTCAGCATGTTCACCGCCTGTATGTCTTTCCACAGTCTGAAGACTTGCAGGTCAGGTCTAAACTGTTTGCACTGTAGACGTGAAGGTGGCCTGGCCAGGGTCTACCTCCCTGCTGGGCTCCAGCCCTGTGTGAGCGTTTTAGGTGTGAATAATTTGGATGGATCGATGTTTACAAGTGGATATTTGAGGCAGATGGTGGTACTATTTTTGCACAGTTTCTAGCAGCTGTTGGCTTCTGACTCCACACATGATTTCCACTTTGTCTCAAACTTTTTGTTTGAGTTTGAGACAATCCTTTTGATTGCTGCAAGGAACAAGTTATGGAAGATTCACGGAGGGAGACGACAGAGCTGCAAACGCTGAAAAAAATGCTGGCCAACGAGAGCTCCGGCTCCTGCCCTGTGGGTTGTTAATTATTTTTTTTAGTCCGCTCCACTAATTATAGGATAATGGTACATTGAATTTTGTTTCCTTTTCAACCATCATAAGGTGACATGAGTGTGTAGTAGTAGTAAAGTGAGTAACATGTTTTACACAGCAATATACACTGCTCAAAAAAATGAAAGGAACACTTTTAAACACATTACCCAGTCCATACCAGTGTAGATATCCAGCATGATTTTTTTTTTCCAAGAGTGTATTTAATTGGACAAGGTTGTGTTTCATTATTTATGAATTAGTTTTTCATTTGTAAGAGAATGAATGTGCCATGACGTATAGTAGTAGTAGTCTTTACATTAAACAGAGGCATCTTTAAGTTACAGAGCAAATGAACTGTGAGATGGAATAAATGTAATAAAAAAGTAAAATGTAGCCAGTTGGCAAACCAGTTTAATAAATGCATGAAATTGTTCATTAGTTGATGTCAGAATGATGAAATCGAGCTATTAATTGACAAATACCGTGATAATTTTTATTACCTGTTGCATTCTTACTCATCACCTTGACATTAATTACCTTACAAATGTTTTAAAAATCTATTTCTTAATTAATAGATGAGAATAACTCACTTGCTCATCCACCCTAATGCCACCTGCAAACCAATGCATTTCTATGGAAATCCTGCTTTCTGACTAATAGTTTCAACCTGCTTAGTATCAGTGATCTCATGCTGTCAATACAAGGCAGTCATCAATGCTGTCATCGCAACCTCAAGATGAGACGCTACTGTATACATTATTTTCCCCTTAAATGTCCACTACATGTCCAAGACCTGTCCCTCTTGTGTGCATACCAGTTGGACCAAAATTACTCATCCACGCTCTTAGAGAAACGCTTAGATGTATAGTTGCTTACTCAGATTAGCAGAATGGCTGCTTACCATCAGAAATTGCTAAAATAAGTCACAGTGCAAATTCAAACAAACTTTGTGGCATTTTAGTTGGTTAAAATAAGCCAGCATTAGGTTTCCCCAAAAGGATCTATAGTGTTTGGTAATAGACTGCGATGGATAATAGGGCATCTGTATGTGACCTTAATTGAAGCTTTGGGGCTGCCCTCTGGCTAACCCGCTTGTTATCAAATGCAGTTTCTATCTTACTGGAAACCCTCCACGGGTGCCAAGACTGACTCTGTCCGATATTACAGTGTCGGATTAATGGCTGCTTGATCAAGTTCAAAGGCAGAGCCACCCTGGATAAACTCATTATAAACAGCACCAATCGACGGCTGGGCCAGACTGGTGCACTGTACATGGAAAGGCTTTAAATACCACGTCTTAGTTGGTCCAGATCCATTCTGGGCAGTCCTGTAAATAACATGTGCACTGGAGCCAGCAGTCAAAAAGTAGCGGGGATATTTGTGGGTTGTTAGAGTGGTAATCCTCAAGACACCCGACTTATTGATTTTGATGACATCGTTGGTGGTAACTGGACGATGCTGTGGTGTTTCTGCACTTTTGCCAGATATCACTACACAATGTGTGACCCCTACTTTAATGTCAGCTTCCTTGGAATTTCTATTCTTTCTTGGTGGCTGTTGATTTATTTATTTATTTATTTTGGGAACTGCTCAGTTCTTGTGTTTATTCCAAACAAACCAATGCTGCTGCTAAGGGGAACGTATAATGAATCACTTCCTTTGTGTCAAGTGTTTCATCCCCAAAAGGCCGCCTACTGACAGATGGTTAGAATAGCAAGTGTAAAAGCTGAACAGGGTATGAGTTAAATCAATATAGTATCATATCACCTGGCAATAGGGCAGCAAGAAATGTGCCATGAATCATTCTACTGTGTATTGTTATAATTTGCTTCAGTATATTGGGAAGTATCCAATATGTGTGGGATATGTGTGTATTAGATGGTGAAGAGGCTACTGTTCACCAGAGAGACTGTCCCGTGGTGAAAGTGTGATTCTAATCAACAGCCATGGGTCTGTGTTCCTGAGAAAGACACTTAACGTTTGGAAAATGCTTCATTTTAACCTTTATGTTTTCAAGGTTAGGAATATGCTTGACTTCAAATATACTCCTTGGAAAATGCTTGTTTTTCAATGTAATCTGGTGTTTCAGCTGCAAATCACTCATGTGAAACTAACTTCTTTTAATATTTGAAATGAAACCATCCCGTCGCCATATTTGTTTGTTGTCTCCTGGCATTTACAGTAACAATTTAGATGTGATGATAAAGGCCTTGATGGTCGGGAAATGTTTGGTGCAGGTGCCGCGAAGGTGCTTGAAAAGTGCTTGAATTTTACTCTTGAGAAGATGTACGAACCGTGCTTAATGCAATGCCTGACTACCTGCTAAGTCACTGTAGATCTGCAGATAAAACACCTTTTTATGAACTTTGGGGTCTATGTGACATGTGGCTTGTAGCTACATTGCACATACTTGTAACATGTCTTGTCACAACGGTCTGGGAAATCAAGCAGCATGCACGCCAACTACTTGGTTCTAATCAGAGCAATAGTCTGATTATTGAAACTGACATTTCATTACTGATTTATGAGCCAAAGTCTGAGGGAGGATTACCTGATTAACAGACCTAAGCTACTTGTTAATGTTTCTGATAATTGTGCCATGTGTATCTGATGTTTCAGTGTGTGCAGACGCCAGACAGGCCGCACATTGAACTGGATGCATTGGGGGGTTTTAATAAACAAACAGCTGCATGGTGTGGTTTGGGATTTTATTTAAGTAAAATGATCTGTGCAAAAACCCAAGCAAGCAAAACCCAAACAAAATGATGTGCCTTCATATTCTTCCTCCTACCTTGTGGTGCTGATTTGACTTCAACCGGATTAACTGGCAGTGATGTTACTTTTCTGTTGCTCTTTGGATGTTTGAAGTTTCTCTGTTTGGGAGGGGTTGCGAGTTGACGTACGTGGTTTGACATGGTGATGCATTTACACTTGACAAACATCTGGATGCCTTCCTGGGGAGGTTTGAGCAATCGGATCAGTAGCATTCGTCAGTGCATCTTAACTGTGTTTATACCTGCATTTATATGTGATTAAGCATGATTGGATAGCTTTCCAATCATCCGAGATGCATTTTAATGCAACGTGTAAACTGGGTAATAAACTTATCACTCTGAGTAACTTGTGTGTGTGTGTGTGTGTGTGTGTGTGTGTGTGTGTGTGTGTGTGTGTGTGTGTGTGTGTGTGTGTGTGTGTGTGTG
>JAVQJF010129969.1:0-11756 GCA_036023855.1 Gadopsis marmoratus
AGTGTGATTTTATGTGCGTGGTGTGTTGACAAAATTATATATCTCTCATACCAGCGAGTGTTGGTTTTGCGCGCTCACACACACACACACACACACACACACACACACACACACACACAAAAACCTCGTCCGAGATGGAAAAGATACAGTTGCTGCTTTATCCCCGCTTCTGGCCGCTTCTCAGCCCATGATGGCAACTTAACCACCCACTGTATCTGCAGCTGAGGTAACACCGGAAAGCAATAACGCTGATATCCAAGGTTAAAGGTGCCAGATTTTGACAAGCTATGTCATCATTAGCAGCCTGTTTCTGTGTGTGTGTGTGTGTGTGAGGAAGAGACACGGGGGGGCTCAAGGTATTTTCTTGCACAAATCCTCGGCTGAGACGCAGCAGGCATGGAATGTTTGAAACTCGCTGTGTGATATAGGGTGTTAGCTTTAGGTTTTCTTCTAAATCTGCCTAAAGGGCAGAAATACTCCATGATTTTTGCCGCAAGTCAAACCCTGCAATCCTGACATAGCCAGGGGAAACAACAGTCTCCGCCATAATCAGGCGCCGGCACGATAAGCCCTCGGAATCTGAAATGCGTTTGCACCCCTCTCCTCCTCCTCCTGCCTCAAGATTCATTTCACAAATGCAACTCTAAAGAGAGCAAAGGGTTGAACAGAAGAAGGGGGGGAAAAAAGCACCCATCATTCTGAAGCTCTATCAAATGCATCAGCCAAGGTGTATCATTTGAGACATACTCCTTATCCTCTCTTTTCAAGTGCGCCTCTTTACATATTTTTTTTTTCCTTTTTCTTTTTTGCATGACCAGGTCGTCAGGGGATCAAAGCACCGGCGGGGCAGCAAACCAGAGGCTGTTTAACATCTTAACAGGTAGAGAAAAGAATATCGAGTCCGGCTTGTCTGGGATGGCAGAATGGAATGGGCGGTGGGAGGAGAGAATACAGAGGCAATGATGTCTGAGATCTGAAAGCCAGTTGAACGACTGTACAGGCACTACATGGAGTATTGCAATATCAATTAAATAAATGTTCAGCGTTATTGTATAAGTAATGAAAGAAGGCCACTGTTAGCAGGACTGACAGTCTCTACCAGCCTCCTCAGTGCAATTACATTGGTGTCAACAGGTTGCGTTTGTTGGAAAATCGTGTCGGGTGGCTTTGCGACACAAACACTCCACACCCTCATATTCCTTCTTGTAAACCAGAATGACAAGAAGGGGGAGAGAGGCAGAGTAGCCGCTTTTGTTGCAGGAGAGCAGGGGATTCATGGGAAAATGCCGAACATGGGCAGCTTTTGTCAGCAGTCTGTGGTGGAAACATGAACGTTCTCCCGTAGTCGGAGAGGATTCGTGAAGGAAAAGCCTCGCCACTGCACACGCTGAGCCACACCGAGGCAGCTTTGATTTCTGCGAATCGATTAGGACTTCTCTTTGCATGGTGAAGGTCTTGCGCCGAACCAAGTTAGACGGTGTGCAGGAGTTTGTTTGCTACAAGACACATTTCTGACACGGCAGCGGTGCAGCAGAAGAAAATAAGATGTAACTTTTGTGTCTTCCTCCAACATGCATTACAATGACACGAAACATGCGTTGTCTGGAGTAGAGCAAAATTCCATAACCTTTTGACCAAAAAGCCGAGTGCAACAAGTCCAGGAACATTCTCTGAGGTTGAAAACGCAACCTGGAAAATGCAGGAAGAGAGCACAGTGAAGTGGACTGGACGGGCAAATTAAATTACCTTTTTTAATCACAAACTTAAACTTCAAGATCAAACATGGATGACATTCAACTCTAATTTTCTTTTTAAATCCAGGCATAGACAGAATTTCTCCGCATATTATTCCCCCGTTTCCATAAATCTCACTCTGCCTCCTGTTCTCCTCCCTCCTGTGTTGAAATCCCTCCACCCCTCCACCCCTCCACCCTGCCTCTTTGTGTTTCCACATCTGTGTCTTTCTTTATCTACCCCCGTTTTTAAAAAGGGCCGATTCCTCCTCCTTTTGTTAATGTGACAAATCTACACTAATGACTCTGCAGTGGCTCTAGGCGTCTCGCGCTGGGGAAAAAGAAAGAAATGAACCCCCTTTTCTTCAGACCCTTCAGTCACTCCCGCACATTATTCCGCCCTCTCTATAGTCTTTTTAAGTCTATCTGAAATTTCTTGACAGACTCATCCTGTGAAAAACAAAATGAAAAGATTGCCTTGGTCTCATTCATTTCCTCCTCACCAGCACCGCCCTGACTACAATGACAGACTTTGTGCATCACAGGCTGCTGTCATGTTGATGTTTCTGTCATAAAACAAGCGAGCTATTGTGACATTAACGTCTGACACTCGAAACTCTCTGAGAAGCCGCTCAAGCCTGAGCTCTCTTACGGCTCCTCTTTTCGCTTCCTCGGCTTTGACATTCTGCACTGCGCCAGGAGGGCTGTATCGCGTTAAGTCCGACTCTGAAGGGTTGAGCAGGTGGCCACAACTCACTCCTACCACCTCTCTGTTTCTTCATGGCAAGATGTGCATCACTGCCACAGCAACAATAGCCTGCCGCAGCCCACGGGAAGAGGAGACGGGAAGGGAAGATCTTGGCTGTGATCTAAGTTAGTCAACATCTTAGAGAGAGTGAGATATGGAAGTGCATTTGGCGGGGGGGGGGGGGGGGGGTGTCTCTCTTTATCTCAGCCATACGTGTACGAGGGTGGATGTGGCTACATAATGTAGCATGATGTTTTAACCTCAGAGCGAGAGATAAGAAGGAAGGGAAACAAAATAGGAGAAAGAGGGATGGTCTCTTTCCTCCTCTCTTTCTTCCTGTCAGACGCAATGCACCACCACCCCTGATGCCTGCGATAAGACTCTGTATGGCTAATGAGGAAAGTGCAAGGCACACTCGTTAAACTGTGTGTGTGTGTGTGTGGACAAACTGCAAGTGAGAGACGGGAGAAACTCATTAGAATTCTCCCGTTCTCAAAGGCCAAGTTAGTGAGGAGAATGGAGCTGTGGCCCGATCAGCCTGTTGCATCCTTTTGTCAGCATGGAAATGCGAAATGCGCGCACACACACACACACACACGTTCATAAATGCGTGTGCAAAGGGAGGTTCGGCTTATGTGAAATGTTGCAGAGAAACTTCCAATAGCCCATTTTATTGTGTTGATGGTTCACAGCTTAACATAATATTGATTGTATTCAAGGCGTTCAGCAAGTAAAAAAAAAAAATACCAAGTGTCAGGTGGAGAAGCTAAAGACGTAGCATTTTTGCATTTTTACATCGCATCTCATTAAAACTCCCCATCTTCATGCACCACGATGTCTTATTAGATTAAATTCTGGTTAGAACAAACAGTTCAGCATTTTCGGCACTTGCTTGTGCTTGTTTGCCGTCCTAATTGGCGTCAGTTTCATTTGGTGTCATTTTGGCGCAATAAAGACTGCAAGCCGGAGGAAACGGAGCAGCCCTGTCACAAATGCAGCGATGCCGCCATGGTTTTTGTCCATTTAAAGATGGAAGGTGTTGGGTGAGCCAGCAATGAGCTGGGCAAAGTCGGCTTTTAAGTGTCGTGACTCTGTCCCTCTGAACAAAACCCATTTGATGTTTTGGCGCCAGTGTTTGGCAGTAACAGCAATGCGATTACTTTTCCCAGTAACGAGTAGTGTGAGGGGTAACAGTTTGATATCCACTAATTACATTAGTTCCTAAGTATAGTCAGCTTGCTCGCTGTTTTACCAGGGGTTTGACAGAGGGGTTCATATCAGTTTGGTCTGGTTTAGACTGGTACAGTACAGGCTTGCTTGGCGCGGGATATGGAGGGTATAGGGAGGCGGTTAGCCTCTACCAAAAGGGGAGACATGGGACTCCAGGTAAACTCCAAAGTTGTCTAATCTATATGTTTTTGTTGTTGTTTGCAGAGTTGGAGGGGTGTGAATCCGAGGCCAAGATCTTCTGCGGAGCTGTGGTCAGTCATCCAGTCTGAGCTAGCTGCTAGATGGTCAGTAAATCTCTCCAATTTTGTACTGATAGAGGTTAACTTTATGAAACTGAAAGAAGAGAGCTTTTGCAGCGTAACTGTTCCCTCAGAGGTCAACAGTGTCTCGTCGTCACTGGCACAAAAACCAGAGCCTGCCGTGAACGAATCTTCTGAGTGTGACAATTCAGTTTGGTGTGTGTAAATAATAATCACACTCATAAAGCATCATCATTTAAAATGTACACATTTAAAACTGCTGGTGCGACCGGGCCCTGGCTCCAACACACACCTCCAACCTCCTTCCTGTGTCGCTGACGTCGTTCGGTTAAACTTGGCTTCTTGGCGTTGGGGTTCCAGCTTCCAAACACGGTGTGTTGGTCAAAGCTGCTGCTTCTTCTGGCGACTCCACCAACGTCTACCACTGAACTCTCTCCCACTGCAGAGTAAAGACTTTTTGAGGTTTCATGTCTTGGGGGGGGATTTAAACCTACTATGCTTATGCATTTGTGTGTGTGAGCGGAGAAGAAGGCATCATGGAGTGTATATGTAGAGTATATTTACACAAAAACACTATATAGGTTTTCTGGGTGTGAAATTAGTTTTGCATGACCATATAATCTTATCTCAGTGGACCGTTTCTTTTTTGATTCAGGGTCATGTCTTATAAATTGCTTGTTTTTATCTGACCAACAGTCCAAATTAATAAACAGTTAAATTTGCAATCGATGAAAGCGGCGAACAGACACAAATCTTCACATTTAACGAAATGTAAACGTTTGTCACGTTTTCTTGATTAACAAGTAATATTCTGTCGACTAATCGTTCATTTCATTGATTGCTTGAGACATTCGTGTTTACAGTATGTGCTTTCAGTGGAATTTTATCGTTTGTACAAAATACAGATATACAGATAAATGATTAAGTGATAAACAGTAAAGCACATTTTAATTAGATGACAAAATTAGACATTGGAGCTTTTCAGTGGAACAAAGATTGAGAGTCAGAAAGACGTCATTGTTCACCACAAAGTGATGGGAATCTGTCTTTGATGTGGCTCACGTTTATGCATTAGACATGTATATTTTGGGATGGGTTTTAATGGTCTCTCTTCTTTGACATTTTATTGGTTAAGTTTGTAGTAATACAAAAACATTACATCTGTTAATAACAAAAATAAGCATTAGTCACATTCCTATTATTTATTGCTTTGAATAACCGTTTGATTTTGAGATTTGACTTCCGTGATTTTGCACACATGCATATATCATAAACATCAAGAGCAGAAAATGGAGGAATGCATTGATTTCGACAGCACTGCCCAGCCCTGCTGTGTATGTGAGACTGTATTTACATAGTGGGGAGACTTCATGGGCAGTGTATATAGATTGAGACGCACACATTTTCTTCTCGATGAGTTGTTTGTCTCTGTCGTTGACGTCTGCAGGGGCTGCAGACATTGGCTTGTTTGTACTTGTTATAATGGAGGATGCAGGAGATAAATGTCTATAATCAGTATCCTATTTATTCAATAACAGGGATTATTCCTTACAGAGAGATTACTTCAACAAAGACTTGCAGCGCTGCACCCTCCACCCTCTGTGCTCCGGGTGCTAATGTTAAAGCAGGGATTGTTCACACAATTGCAAATATATTATTTTATTTTGTTAAGGTTCCTTGTGAATTACTGCTTTTGAGAAAGCAGCACGTTCCTAAAACACAATATCTTTTCTGATTCTGGTAGTAGTCAGTGGGTGAGCTTCCAAGATTACATCCCAGCAGACGTCTCGTATTTCAGTTACAAAGAATTTTCTACTTTGAGATTTTTCAAGGTTCAGTGATTTGTAAGATATGGGGAGAGAGGGGAGACGGGGAGGGGGAGAGAGAATACTAGGAATTCGCCTCAGTTCAAGTTTGCGTCAGAGCCCAATTCAAACAGTTGCATTTGGAAAGCGTGGCGAGAGGCGACTTTGTTTACTCCGCAGCGGAGCTCAGCAGGTCGTGCCAGCAGGCGTCGCGGAGCATTGTTGGGAGGCTTTTTCCGGAGCCGGGTGCCATCATCGGTTTGTGCATCGCACCCATCCGTGTGAAATATTAATGAAGCCAAAATAAAGTTTTTACCGCCCATTCTCTTCATCATCCTCCCACCCCTACCTCTGTGTGAGAGATTGTGCCAGCAACTTACAATACAGCACCAATTCAAAGCCAGACACACACACACACACACACACACACACACCATCCTTCCACCTTCAGAGGATTTATTAAAGGAGTAATCATCAAAAGAGGAGAGGCAAGGAGTGTTGTCGCACACTTATAACAAAGAGATCGCAGCCAGACAGAATTGTTGACAGCTGCGGCGGTCAGCTGGTGCACTATTTTTGAGTGTGTGTGTGTGTGATGTTGTAAACTCAACGTGTGATGCAAGGTGCGCTCACACACTCGCGGTGTGGTTTGATTTCTCCCCGTCGAGCAGGGTGACCTGGCATTTCGGTGACTTTTAGAGGTGTTACCACGCTGACATATTGCTCTCTTCCCAGAGTGCCCCACCACCACCACCACCCTCCTCCCTCCCCCCCTCCCTCACACTCTCCATGTTTCATACATCTTTTATTGTCTGCATTATTTACTTCATATCAGACTTGGGTTCGGCTTATGTGTCCTTACATTAATACTAACAAACTTCTGAAGATCCTCCCAGGTATTGTTTTACACACTTTAATTAAAATTTTCAGGGGTTGCTTTCTGAATAAATACTGCGCTTAGTCTTTTTGATGCTGAGTCTACTTCCTTTTGATATCTCCCAGAGAACTAATACAGATGTGTTTGTAGCTTGACCTGTTATTGTGATATGAAGATGCATCTTTTTATCGGTCAGGTATTGGCAGGAGGCAGAAAGGAAATACATCGACAACCCGTTTCAAAATGGAGCTTTAGTTGGTGCAAAATATGTAAAAGTGTCAGATTGATTCCTGGTGGATTTTACCTTGTTAGGTTTTAAACATAAAATAAATGGATGTAGTGTTTCTACTTTCATTTACTTCATGTTGGCTGTTTTGAAGTTGTCTTCCCAGATCCGTTTTCTTCATATATTCTTTTGCAATCTATCTACATAATGTTGTCATCCTGAATTTCCATATTGTAATTTCACTATTGGTATTTCCTTCTTATTTATACGCAACATCTGTTGCATGTCTGTCCATCTTATTGCCCCCTTCAGAGGGGCATTTTTGGAAAGTTTTTCCTTGATCGAATCTCACAAGCCCTACAAGGAACATTTGTGATCTGAGACCATGTGAATAAAATTGACTTGACTTTTGACCCTTTGTTACAAGTCACGCACAGTATACTGCACAGTGCTTCACATTTCTGATGACTTAAGGTAGCCCTTTGCGTCCATTCGTTTCCGCATCCTATAAATATCTACTTTTAGAGACCTGACCTTGCTATTTTCCCTGAGAGAACTGAACTTGTTGGTGGATTCTTCTGAGCGACCAGGACATTGTCTCTGCAAAACGGTGTTGCTGTGGAGATTTCAGTTGCAGTTATCTGAAGAGGTCTTGGCAAAAGAAAAAAGCCGTCTTCTATAATCAGACCCACAGACTGTACAAAACATCTGGATTGCCCCCCTGGTGGTTGGCTGCAATATAGGTCATAAACCCCGCCACCTTCATGTTAGCGGATGGTATGTGGGCCAAACTGACAAATCCAAGTACACGTCCCAAAGATGGTTTATGTCATTTTAGGAAGTTCTTATTACCCTTTTGATGCTTCCTTGATAAGATTGCTTATGATTAGGGGTGGTGTGACGTCATGGTTGACAACTTGTGGTGTGCTGGCGGTTGGTTCAGGCGGGTGTGAGGGGTGGGGCCTCTATGGATCACTATTGCTGCAGTCTCTGCCTCCAAATGACGTCACCAGTGCAAGATGGCGGCGCTCGTATCCGGGCTATTGTTGCTTCACTTTTGTGCAGTGGGAGGAAGTTGAGATGTGTTGGCCTTTTTTTTTTTTTTTTTTACAGTCTTTGATCAGAGCAACAAACAACGACATATTGACCCATGAAATAAAAGAGATCTACCCAAAAGAGGAACAAAGTTACAAAACCAAACCGTTGGTATGGTCTTTCTTTTGTCAACCAGCTTACTGCTCATCAGTAATCGTCATTAATACTTGTGCAGTCAGAGAACTAGATCTTCTTATATTTCTCAAAGCCAATACTGGCCCCGACATATCAGCTTATACAGAGGTTGTTTCCCAAGTGCAGGAGCGTTTGGGTAAAGACAGAGTGAGAGGAGACATGAAAGTGATTTTTTTTCTTCTTCTTCTCAGCACTCCTAATTACTTGTCTTCCTCTATCTCTAAAAATAATTTTCATAAGGCGTCTCTGCCTCAGCACACCGCCACCCTGCCAAACTGTCTGCGTGCCTTCCGGTGTCATTTTGATCATGGATATTTAGCAAAGGGAGAAGGAGAGAGGAAGGGAAAAAAATAAAAGTAGATCTCCCAATTATCTGTGCTGACGGTCTTTGCAGAGCCGTTGACCTCAACCTCCTCGTATCTTAGCAATTTAACTTAACCCTGCCTGTGTGTGTACGTGATAATTAGAAAGCATTTCAAAGGGAAACTCACACCAGAAGCGCCAGCAAGGACGAGACGCAGCGAGGAGAAAGCGAGACGGAGATGGAGATAAACACTTGCACGTAAGCAGATGTAATAGCTGTGAGTGTTTTTTTAAATAATCTCAAATGAGCTGCAGCTGAAAAGACGAAAAAAGATGAGAAGGCCAGGGGAGATTCTGACAGAAATATTACAGTGAATAAAAAATGTCAGCCACCCTTTTTTTTTTCCGTTACAGTGACCGCCGTGTGTTGATCATTATTAGGCAAACCTCCATTAGAATAAAAATAGTTATTTTCTCATACATCTCGATATTAGCCATTAAAAGCTGTGTAAATTGTTTCCTAAATTAAAATGGATGGTAAACTGGTTTTAGATGGGAGCAGATAAAGCAGAGGGAATTATAAAATGGGAAGTAAAGCAGGGTGGGGGGGGGTCTCTCTTCATCCAAATCCATTACTAGAGTCTGCAGAGCTGAGAAGGTCCCATGTCCAATTAGCTGTTTTATCTCCAAGTGGAAATGTGACTTTAGGGAGATGCTGCCCGGCAACATTACCTCCTCTCCAATAACTTACAGCTATCAGGAATGAGACCCTGCGTGTGTGTGTGTGTGTGTGTGTGTGAATCCGAATCCTCAGCACAGCACTGCTGGTTGTCAGATTGTCCCATTAATAAGCCTTGGCCTTTATTACCACTTAGCAAGCTCTGTGTGTGTGTGTGTGTCTTTCTGCCAAACGTGCTTCTTATCCTGCCTCCCTAAAAGTGAAATCAGACTCTGTGTGTGTGTGTGTGTGTGTGTGTGTGCGCGCGTGCACACGTGTTTGTTCACGTAGCCGTCGGCGTGTCAGATTACTTTTTAAGGCGGATTGCCATACACATGACTCCGCATTTTCACTGTCGCTTTGAAGTTTTTCAGGAGCGTCTTTTCGCATCACCTACTGTAAGACTGTGTGTGTGTGTGTGTGTGTGTGTGTGTGTGCCTGCATGTTTGCATGTATTACTTCCTTTTTATATATTTATTTTGCGGCATGGCGTGTACTTTGTTTGCGGGGATTACAGACGGTGGGAGCTCAAGCCTCTTAGCCCCCACACAGGCTGCCACAGCTGCCTGCCATTTCTAATGACACTTCAGACTAAGACTGGCTAAGTCCATAGGCAGGTTTATTAGTTTAGAGAATGCTTGAATGCATACAGCATCTTCTTTTTTTTTCTTTTTGGATGAATGTACGGTACGTGTGTGTGTGTGTGTGTGTGTGTGTGTGTGTGTGTGTGTGAGAGAGAGTGAGCGATCGCCTCGCTCAGGCAGCTCTGACAGGCCTGTAGAGTTTAAATGAGAGGGATGCTGTACACAAGGAACATAAACGTCTGCTTTGGCATAGACGTGTCCTGACACAACGCGTCAGCATTCAAACAGCTCCATTACCTAATGAAGGATGCAAATGTAAATCTCTCTGTCTTTTCTCTCCCTGATGACTTGAGCTAGTTTCTCATAATAATGTAATTTAATCGTGTCTCATTGTTTATGTGACAGGGCCTCCCTCGGGAGCCGTTACAGCTCTTACTCTGTATTCTTAGCGCGTGCAGGCGTGTGCTTTTTTTTTTGCTTTTGTTTACGTGTGTCCTTTGTTGTATTTCCAACCTCTCACTCAATCTGCCTTATTTACCTGTTTATACCTGGACAAATCCACAATAAAGCCAGGTGAGCAGTGCAGACGGATGCTTGGCATCATGCGTTTGCAGCGTGGACCTGCAGCCACTAACACGACTGATTGCCGGGCCTCGTGTGTGGTGATGTAGCGTTTCATTAAAAAAGGTGGGGACATATGTGACCTCCAGTCTTAACAGAGAGCAAAACAGTATTTCTTTGAAAACCAAAATTAACCTTGTGATTACAGATGCAGCCGCCTAGAGATGCCGGCTGCTCCGTGACAGGACGCATGCAGACCCGTGGCAGATCCCTGCTGGGTCCCTGCTGGGCTCTTAGCTGAAATTAGATACCCCCCCCCCTCCCCCGATGACACAGTGAACGCAGCCCCAACTCGTAACGCTCCTAAGCACCATGTGTGGAAACCAGTTGCAATGCTTCATCTATCCCCCAGGAGAAACAGTGAATATGGAAGGAGGAACTGTTTACTGCCATCAGACTTCGTTTGCCCATCGCCGCTGGACATTTTCATTGACCTGAAATCGGCTGTTCTTGTCATTTCTGATGCGTTTGAGGGAGTGTGCTTCCCACACAGAGCATACTTTTAGTGAAATGCTTGATATCGGACCATAAGGCCATGAAAATTTTATGCCGGAGCTTTTTGTTAAACATTAAACATTGAAATAGACATTTGTTTTTAGCTAACCTGAAAAATAGGTTACTGCCGGTGCCGCAACACGCCGGAGGTTCAATCTGACACGATGTTTTTTACTTATAAAGACATAATTTAATGTTGAACATTTGCAGAATTTACAAGAGGGGACAAATAATTAAGACTTTGATGTAGACAACATTTAGACAGTACGATCGAAGGGATGTAGGGAGGGATGAGGGACAGAGCTACTGCCAGTTCCTGCTGATATACGGTCAGAAATAACTATATGTGTGATGCTGTGTGCTGCACTCTCATGGTGGAAATGTTGGGTCTATACATATATAGTTGGTTTAGATTTGTTCTATATTAACAAGTGCTATGAGATAACGCTGTTATGATATAGCGCTATATAAATAGAATTGAATTGAATTGAATTCATGTGTTTTTTGGGCCGGGGGACTTTCTCCCCAAACCTCTGACAGGTTATGGTGGACGCACCTCTCTGACGGGACTCCTGTGGGGGTCCCTGCTAACAGTTGGCTTCAGGCTGATTTTGGGGAAGTGTGTCTAAATTGATGCACACTGTCCAAACCACGGCCCAAACAAAGAAACATGACTCTGCAGTGTACTGTGGGCCATCACACTTTGGTTGATGTGTGAATGTGAAGGAAGTGCCATCTCATGGTGACACCCTGCTATTGAACAAACGGGCATGTTCACAGTGGACAGCGCCCAGTCAGGAAAGGGGGGGTGCTGCCCGTCGGCTGGAAACTGGTTCCCAGCCGACTGGCAGCCCGAGGGGGGGGGGGGGGGGGGGGGGGGGGGGGGGGGGGGGGGGGGGGGGGGGGGGGGGGGGGGGGGGGGGGGG
>JAVQJF010129971.1:0-16896 GCA_036023855.1 Gadopsis marmoratus
CCCCCCCCCCCCCCCCCCCCCCCCCCCCCCCCCCCCCCCCCCCCCCCCCCCTCCCATCTACACCGTTCTATTGTAAAATCCTTTTTGGCTCAGTACACAAAGCGCCGCCGCGTTGTGAGTTCAAGTCCTGCCCTAAAATCTTTGCCACATAGGACTCTGCAGCTTTCTTTAAACAGCCTTCAAACCCTTATGAAATAAAAGCTAGCACCATCGAAGCGTACTGTATGCGTTTAGATTTGACTGCGCGGACAGGATGGGAGTCACATCCTGTTTTTTTTCCTCTTGACATCGAGTTAGTGAGGTGTGTTTCCTGTTTGAGATGCTGCTTTTCACTTCACTCCAAAGATACAGTTGCGTGATAGATTTGTGTGAATGAATGAGACACAGTGAGATCCTCCCTCAATAAATTTCTCACATTCCGCATTTGCTTCGTTACTGCAAATCTTTATGCAGTGATAATTTAAAATTAGCTATCAAATAAGATGATGGCATTGTAAGGGCAAAGGAAAGAGATGGGGCTGCTGAGGTATGGCCAGGTTGTCCCAAGCCCCTGACTTCATCTATGAAGATTACACCAGGGATGGATCGCAGGCAGGCCTACATGCTGCAGTTGCCCTGGTAACATGCAGCAATGAAGCGAGGGTATCCACAGACGCCAGCAAAATCCTCTCTGCTCAGAATACAGCTCGTTCTCTCTCTCTCTCTCTCTCTCTTTTCCTTCCACCCCCTCTCTCATTTCTTCCCCGCCTTTCTTTATATCCTCCATTTCCTCTTTTCATTCCCTCCCTCTCGAACAAAACCTGACCACCGGCACGCTGCTGATGTCATGGTTTCCATAGGGACAGAAGCTTCACAGCAATGAGGCTGTGCATAGTGGGTGAGTTCAGGGGGAAAGGTAACTATGGGTCACTAATGTAAGAATTGAAGTAATAACTTCAAAATACACTGTTACAGCACAACAAAGGCGCCAAAAAAATGATCAAGTGTGTAGAAGTGTGGCGCAATGATCAGTTTGTACTGTCTCGAAATGTCTGCTTGCTTTGGGGCATGTCTACTGAGTCATGTTCCCAACCATCTACAGCTCGACTGAATTACCTGTCTGTTTGGTATGCCGGGGGGGGGGTATGAAGAAAATCATCCAACAAGGTTGTCAACTGAAATGTCAGATACTCTTTTTGAGACCAATATGTATTGAAATTATCCAATATTATTTCCATTTGTGCAGACAGGACAAAACCTTTACAATTATACAATGTTAATACAATTAATCTTTCAAGTTAGTATTCAGACATTGTCAGAAATACTTTCAAACTGTTTTCATAGTTGGCCAAAACAGGGTCAGGCAAAAGAAGGTTGCTGTAGCTTGTGTTGTGGTACGGTTATACCAGTGGGTGGGTATTTATTTTAGACAACTTTGTCAATATAAACACTTATTAATTTGGGTGTAAAATTAACAGTCAAAAGAGAGGCCTCTCTAGGGGAAGGTTTCACTTTTCCGACGGAGCTGCTCCCTGGCGTCTTCAATGAAACAACTCCTATGCAGAAGCAAGACGGACTGAAACCAGAAAAATGCCTCAACCTGGTCAAACGGGCCTGTAACTTCAACGAAAAATCACCTGCGATGCACATTACATAACCATGCGGCTCAAATCCAAGCACAACCGCTTAATGTTTAGTACCAAGATCACCATGTGCCTCAAACAATAAAAATGTAGAACAGTAAAATGTGTACAAGTCTTAACAATAGCAACTACATATTGTGAAATTTCTACCACAGTCTGAGCCACTGTGACTGGTCTCCATGCCTCTTCTGTGTGCTGCTGCTCACAGCTCACCTGGCAGTACCACTAGATGAAATAAGTCCTCCTACATAAATACATGTCTTATGCAGAGAAAATATGTTGCCACACAGGATAACTAGAGCCGTATAAAATCAGCCTTTCCTGCATGGAACTGTAAACCCTAAAGCTCTTACACAGACAATCAGTCTCCAGCTAAGGGCCTGGTTAGACAAATGAAGCTATCATATCTCCATCGCAGCAGTGTCCGTGCACCGAGATTGCAGTGAGAGCAGGGTGCCCCCAGCCTCCTGAATAAAAACATGTAGCCTATGACGGGTGGAAACAACCAGCTTCAGAGAGTTTAAATTGGATAATCTATCAGCACACAAGCTCTTTTTGTTCCTTTTACTAAACCGGCGTCAGACACCATGTGCCCAATTACTGAGATCGCACTCTTGAAAAAAGTTAATGCATCTCCTCTCTGACTGCTCGTTTACGTCCTCTAGTTTCTGCATCACTTTGCCATTTTAGGTGATGTGAGTGACCTCACCTGAATCATATAGAGCTGGGCGATGCGGTACTCCTCCACACTCATGGGCATGGGGATGCGGTACTCCTTGATAAGCATGGTGAATCTTGGAGGAGGGGGATAGGGGGATCGGGGAGAAGATTGACAAAGGAAGGGAGGAGGGAGGGACTGAGGGAAGGGAGGGGGAGAGGGGCCCGGAGAGACTTGGGGGGGCTCCTATATGTGACTTGTCAAATCACCAGAAGTCCACATTGATGATTCCTGTGGAGAAAGAAGCAAATAAAAGCATGATCGTACTTAAGCTGTGAATATATTTGAAAATAAATACCTACAAGCATCCAGTCAGTAGCGTTTGTTACAGTCAAAACATGCTGTTAACGCTGATGGTGGACCTCCAAAATTACTTAATGCTTCTTTAAACAGGTCTTCATCAACATCCAGCACTCAAAAGCAGAAACCAGCTTCAGGACCAGGACATATACTCAATGTAGTTAGTGTATGGTAGAAGCCTTGGCACTAAGTGTCTCCATCGAGCGCCTCAGATCCAAGTAAGGCAGTTTCCAGTATAAACGTCTCTTCTTATACACAGGCCATAGCTCAGTGTGTGTGTGTGTGTGTGTGGTGGTCAGAGTCTACAGAGAGAACCTATGACTTGCCGATGGTCCCAACCCCTCAGCAGCGTCACATGGAGGGGCTCACTCAGCATAAGAGGGATTACAGTTGAGTGGGGAGCATTACATAACATTGTAAGAACCCCCTGTGCATGAAGGTTTCACAAATAGCAGCCTTAGAATTGCACAAAGCATTGCTTTCAAACCACTGGGCAGATTGGGGTAGGTGTGGGCTATACATAACCAACGAGTGGGTGGCGCGAGTTGCAGAATTCTGCTTTTTGACCACTAAAGGAAGAACAGCTCTCCAAAGCCAAGCAAGAACAAAAAAAAGATCATGACTGCACAGACAGTAACACATTAACTGAAGATGTGTCAATAAGGAAAGGGACATATCCACCAGTTGAAAGAACTCTTCTGTGAAACATGAGTGATGGCAAACACAAAGACAAAAATGATCAAATATTTGTAAGCATAAACTGGTAACTTTAGCCCTAGCACAAAACAATTAACACGACGAAAGGCTGAATCCTAAGTCATGTCTTTATGTTCTCCATTGTGCATAAGTTGCATTTTGGAAATTCAACAAAGATTAGTTAATGAAGGGACGGCTCAGTCTTTTTTCAGATACAGCTGATAAAAGCACAGTGGACAGGTCACCATGCTGATGAGATTGTACTGTACTGTACAGTATGTGTGACAGAAGACCGGCCTGGCACTTTATGCATTTGGAAGTCCAAATGTGACTACAGAGCATTGCATAACCCCAATATTCACTCTTTTCTAAGCCATGGTAGCCACTGGACCTTCCTCTGGTCACCCGGCCATTGTGTGTAATCACACTAATATTCCCACTGCATCACTTATCCAGTGAACAAAGGCCAGCTTTGGTGAAGCGCTGCCAAGGGCTTTGGTCCACCACCTATTGAGTGCTTGCACCCACAGCTCCCCACTGAGGACACAGTCACCTAATAAGTTGCCAGGACAAAGATGCAGCCCATCTCTCAACCTGGAGCAGGTGCTCACCAACAGACAGTATTCTGATTTAAAGAGCGCAACATACTCTTCTATACATTTTTCATATAATAGTTTAACTATGCACAGAGGGACGACAAATCGGTGCAGAACGGCATGTATTGCTGAAAATAACTGCACTCCTGAGAATGGCTGGGATAAAACTAGGCTAGCCTGGAGAGGCCCAGAGAAAAGCCAGTGGCTCAGGAGCCGAGAGACCTCTAGATGTTAGTGCCACACTTTAGAGGGGAAGGTCATAGTGCTCATCCTTGTTGACAGTGTTCATGATAAACAACTTCACAATCTACTTGAGGCATGGTTCAATAACGTGGCAACAGTTTGAATGCAGGTTGCAACTAATGCTGCAACAAACTTCTACTTCGAAAAAACAACAACTAGTTTTTGAGAAACTCCTCTTAGCTTGCAATTGTGGATATGACAGCTGTACCCATTTGGAGGTCACTCAGCGTGACCTATTCAGACGATTCTTACATATATATGCTTATACACATACACACGTAAGTAACGTAGATATGTACATATACGTGGCCTGTGTCATTTAAATATCAGGAATGTATGACAGTTCATTTTTGGATTTATTAATATATTTTAATTTCAGAAATGTGGGATATATTCTTGTCACACCACCCGTTGCATTGCAGCGAGTGACTAGCCAGGACAAAAACATTTAGAACAAAGTCTTGTTTTTACAGACTGGTTGGGCAGAGATTATACGTTCATTTTAGTTACAGCTTTCCCCTCCCCACAATCTATTGTTCCTGTTGAAATAAACTATTTTCATGATTAGTTTCAGCATTGCTTTTAGTGAAATGTGATTACCTTGCGGCATACTGTTTTCCAAGTATCTATCTCTCCTTTTCTGGATGATGGCAGCAATCGCCAAAGACAGACGCACCCAAACTGGCTCCCACAAAATGTGTTTATTCATAGCGTCAGTTTGGGATGTGGATACTTAAACATAATAAAATTATTAACACGGCACAGACATATTAAGGCATTGTGGCTGTGGCTTAGATTGAATATATGTTCTCTTTTAATGATACACAAGAAAGTCTGACGGCTCCACAAAAACAATCAATATGGCTCCTTTATAGCAGTATTGCAGACACAGAGCGATCCTGAAAATGCCATCATGCTTGATGGTTTAAACCTGTGTCTCTCTGATGTTTTCCTCTGTGAAGGATGCAGATGCTGTTGCACAGCATAGGATCTTTAATGCACCAGCAGCCTCGAGAGAGAGAGTACTGGCACCATGTTTGACCCAGAAAGAAAAAGCACTTGCGCACACACACACACACACACACACCTTAAAAATAACCCAGTCACAATAATCCTGGCATACGCAAGCAAAGTGCTTGACGTTGTTTGTTCAGAGAATATGCTCCTTCCCATCTAAAAATAAGTCTCTGCCCCCCTCTAGGCAGTGACGCAGCAGCAGCGCACTCCACTGCACAGCGCTCACCACAAAGCAGGCTTCCTGCTCCTGTTTCAACAAAACTGAAGCCAATAATAGCTAGAAGATACTTTGAGTAGGTCTGTGTTTTGCACCTCTGCCCACCACTACTTAACATGTGGCCAGCTGTGGCAAGGCCGTGCACCCTGAGGCGTATAATGCTAGCTCTTCTGTGACCCTCTCAGAGGGTGTGATGAACCATCGGGGGTACTAAGCAGTCCTCCAGGTAAGAGCATGATTGTTTAAAATCATGTTTTTCACATTTCAATCTATTTCAACACTGAATTGAACAAGAACACTAAACGACAGCAAAAAAAAAAAAGCTTCTTCAGAGGCACAGGTCTGACAATCACGGTCAATCTAGTGGAACTCCCAATAACATGATGCTTAATACCACAGGAGCCATATGGGGGACAGTGACTATAAACACAACTACATCTGTGTGACTTCTAGAGCCGGCATAAACAAACAAGTGCTCAAAGATGTGCACATCTGCTCAGCTCTAAACAGGGATAAGTGTGTGACCTAAACAGATGGAACCCGCTTACTCCACAACGCAGAGACTGGATTATCCATCACCGACCACAGAATCTCACTTCCACCCAAACATTAAATATACCTTTCACTCTGAAATCCATTTTCCTTGCCACCCCAGGCTGTGTGTACCATAATAACGGATTGTGGCATCAGTAACTCTGTCTGAAGGTGCAACATGTAGTTTAGGATTGAAAGCTAAAGTACAGCAGACAGGTTGACCACAGGACAGAGACCAACAGCTAGGCCTTCCTCGCCACACAAAGCAGAATACTGCGAGGGAGGTGTTGACTCACAGGAGGCTCTTTCCCCAAATGCCACAATGGTGGTTGTTCCTTTAAATTTAGCCCCGTTTTAGAGAGCACCACTCTGAGGCGGAGCAACGGAGGAGGTGGTGAAACCCTGAGGAGCTGGAGGAAGGGGTTGCAGGTGTTGCCTCATGACTGACCCGAGGCAAGACCCCTTTAAAATACAAGTGGAAAATGTTAGCCCCTGGCCAGCCTAAAATACCATAGATCAGTTTCACACAGTGTTGCCTTGACATTTCAGAGTCAACTTCAGCTATGACAACCGCTGTAAACACAGCCTCGGCCTGTGACAAGAACCCTTGATTGAGTTGATGGGTTTATCCACCAATCCAGTTAAAATGTCAAAAGGCTTAAGACAATGCTGTTCGTGCTGGGCTGTGTGCAGGAGTTTACCATCCATCTGTAATGACCATAGAGGCCATGAAGCATATTTAAATCAAGCATTCTGTACCTAAGAATACTAAGAAAATAGTATCTAATCAGGGCAAAACATGAAGCATCATTAATCAGGGGTATAACTGAGATAAATATACACTATGTGACACAGACTAAATTGATTTACACCCTACAACACCTGGCTCCTTTAAGGCTCTATGAAGAATCTTCCTTCCAGACTTGACTACTTTTATCCTCATCTATAAATATTTCTGCATTAAGGTGTTAAATGGTGTCTTGCTTCAACTGTAATCTATAACCACATTTATGAATTTGCAGGGTATTAATCAAACATTTTACGCAGCTAGAATGTTTCTATACAGCACACAGGTGCAGTTTGGGTGGAGGCTATCTGACAAAGACCATGCTTGCTTTGTTATGTTTCTCCATATTTAGCGTGTATTTAGTGGTGAGCATGGTGTGTATTCTAGACTACACAATGCAGAACAAAAACAGCAGCAGAGCAAAAGCTGGGAAACCGTTTTGAGTGTTTCATCATTTAGTCTGCATAACAGACTCACTTTGAACGGAGACTAACACAACAGATGCAACGTAATGTAATCTCTTAAGTTGAGATCAGAGATGAGGGCACCACAAAAACCAAACACTGCAACAACATGAGTAATCAGTGTCACTAGCATCATCTTGTGCCACATACTGTGGATACAGTAAGCTCCCATGATGCGCCACAAATCAACGCCATCACTCTTCCTGTCCCTCAAGCCCATGCTCCTCCACAGGCTAAGGAGGTGGGATGCGCAACTTGCCCTGGTTCTTTACTCATCGTAGTACAAGGGGAGAAACTAAAAATAGGCAACATTCTGTGAGCATTTCTTCCATTGTGTTCCTCGTCCTCTTCCTCCTACAATAGCCCTGCAAGTAAATCCTGCTTCTAAAAATGATCCTGGCATACAAGAAGAGAGAACGAACAAGAACGACCACACAGTGAAGAATGTGGTGTCACAAGGAAAGAAGACCTTTGCTAAGATTACTGCTGAGAAAGAGATTAAAGAATGTCACAACTTATCATTTACTGCTAGAAAATGTCACAGAGCAATAAATGATAATGCTGTTGCAAAGATCAGTTATTGTTTTTTCTTTCTAACTAACCTCAAATATATGGTTGGATATTGAGTTTCATTAAAACAGCTGCAAAAAAATCTCAGGGCAAACACAAACTCACTCTAAGGCAAAAAGATCAGTGAACCTCGCAACATCTGAAGCTTATAAACAGTCGAAAATAAGTCAAGTATAGATTAGATACCTCCACAGCATGTAATTAAAATTCTACATTAATAAATCTGATGCCCAATGGACTGCTGAGAACTTTAAGCTGCTTTATTGCAGCCATTGTTTTCTTATGCCTCAGTGGTGCTCAGCAGCCCACTGTTTTCTAAAACGGGCATGTTACATACCAACTCTGTCTCTAATCAACGCCACGCTTCACTCCGAAATCCAAAATTAGATGACCTTATATGCAAATTACACTTGGATTAATGAGTTACGTGCCAAGGTTAAATGAGGATATCCCCTCGCTGTCATTCTCTCAAAGCGCTCAGACAGCCTGAATCAACTGCAAAGCGAGGACTGTTATGTAACTCCGACAGGCACAGAAAAGGAAAGCATCCCTACAGTAGCCTGTTGTCCATCCCATTAGCTAATTCATGTAGCCTACAGTCCCGGGCAGGAAATGCTTTTGTAGATTTAGATAAATCGCTTTCAAACATCTCCATCAGCCCCTCTATGAGTTTTTGGTTGCAACAAGATGCTGATTAAAATCAAGGTCTTCTTGCTAACGTGGAGCCTATTGCTGAATTCTTACTTACCATTGAGAGCACAAAAGCTTGGCATAAAGGCTTGGAGGAATAAGAACCAATGGATTTCCAGTATCACTGCCACAATCTCTCACAATAGTGCAAAGTAGCTTGACAACATGCAATACTACAGTTTTGTGGCTGAGACACGTTACTGCAGTGAGACTACGCCTACATGATCAATCTATGGCAGCAAGCACGTTCACGTGTATCAGACATTCAAACTGCATGAACTGCCTGACAATCAACCAGTTTGTAACGACTCAAAAGTATAATAAGTCTGAAATTTGTGTTATTAGCACGACGCTTTTCTAACATCTGGAAACTGAAGGTTCCTGGACAGAAGTTATTTATAAGCTCTGACACCAAAATCCTTACACGAAGAGAAAGATATAAAGTAAACTTCTGAAGTGTCAAGCGTCTGTAGTTTAAAGCATGCATTTCTTTATATTTTAGAAAATGCTAGCAGTTGTGTGGCCATTGGGGGAAAAACAAAAATAGCTGAAGCATATAAAATCAAAAGGTAAATGTAAACAGAAACCATTTTGCGCTGTCTACCGAGTCCATTTTTAGTTTTCTACATTAAAAAACAGCACTCAGATAACTGGCAATGCAATGTGTTTGAATGACTGTGTCAAAGAGAAATAAAATGAATTATACTTCACAAAACTTGTGAAGAAAAATGTTTCGCCTGAGGCCAAAATGTATTCCCTTTCCTGCCCCTTTATCTCATCATTGCTTAAACATGGGGGTTACCATGGAGACACAGAGGGCCCTTTCCTTATTGGTTGCCAAGAGGAAGTCAGAGTGACGAGGAAAGTAGAGACCAGATTCTGCCGGGGCCAATACTTCTTTCTCCTGTGTCCTCTATCAACTTTCACTTTTGTCAGCCTCTATTCATCCCCACCACGGCTCATTTCCACTGTGCTCTGGTTTCTGTCTGCTGGCTACAGCAACCGCCTGTGACACTCACTGACTCGTAATATGTCGTCAACCTAAATATATGCGACTGTGATATGTACTCTGCGTGTAGGTGACAATTCTCTATATAACAGAATGCAGGAGCAAAAAAAGCGGTGGGTGTGATACACATTGGCTAAGGCACAGGCCTAAATATATTAGTCTTCACAGACCTAACATGCTGGTTTAAAAGTGCTTTGTGTTTACTGCAATTACTCGCACTTGGAGGGTTTAACAATGCTCAGTGAGTGAGAAGAATGTGCAGAAACACAGGAGAAAGCCAAAATTAAATGTATACGAAGACTTGGGAAGAAATTTATTTTCGTGCCCCAAAGTCTCTTGCTCTAGCAGCGGAGAGAGAGAAAAATCTGGAAACTGAAGTGAATTGGGGACAGAGGGATAGAAAAATAAGCAAGCATCAGAACCAAAGTATATTAGAGGGACAGTGAGAAACGAGGGGAGAAAGGGAAGCTGAAATAGTGATTAATCTGTGTTTTTAATCAGACATAATAACTTTGTATGTTTTCTCAACGTGTTGGCAAATCAGCTTTCATCCAGAGGGATTTAAGTTCAGGTCAAAGCAGGTAAACTCGTCACAGGTAGAGTAATATAAAACTATCCTCTTCTTTAACTCACAATCTCAATCTATCTCAGCTATTGCTTTTATACCATCTTCTATTAGTTTGTGATTCTGGTTTAAAGAAATTTGACTCACTGACTCAACAGTTCAAAGAGTAGGCCTGTGTACATTTGGTGGACACCATGCATCAAGGCAAATAAACTGTTAATGAAAGCTGCTCATGAAAGGCTGAGGCTGTCTGCTACCCTTTGGTGAAATACCTCAAACCCTCTTCTGCAGCACGAATAATGCAAGCTTCCCAAAAGTGCTCTACCCAGCGACCAAAGACAGAAGCTGTGTCTCTCTTACGGACCATAAAAGGCCATTTTCAAAGATGCTCGTGGTCCTATGACTTTGGCTAACGTTTCAATGGGTTCTGAGGTCAGGTATACAGCTCTGTGGAAAACCAGCCTTTATCACCTTGGGATTTTCTTATCAAAGCAAAGAGCCTAAGACCAGAAACTCTTTCATTCTTATACCATAAAGGATTCTGACATCTCTCTCACACACAGAGGCGCACCACTCTGAATGGAGACGTGGTGCTTTGTCTGGCACATGGAAGCAAAAAAGGGACATAATGCAGAGCGACTTCCCCGTAAAAGCCTGCAGAAAGGGAAAGAGGTGAGGGGCAGCAAGATGGGGGAGTTAGGGTCTGAAGGAGTCTATTTTTAGCCTCGGAGAAATCAGGTGTCTGCGGCCAACGGAAAAGAAAGAGGAACGTGGGTAAAGTGACATGAAGCAGCGCTGTCGCTTTGATTTTACTTGATCCATGTGAGTCAGAGAGCGCTGCAAGGGTTGGAGGTGGGGTAAAACAAAACGCAAACAAATGTGAAATGGCATATATGGTCCATACTGACATGAAACACAAGAGGAATGAGTGCAATGTAAAAACCGTGGGGATAGATAATACAATAGCTCAAATAAAATGTGATTTATATACATTGATGGTCAGCGACAGCCTCGCAATTAAAGTGGACACATTGAAAGATCAGACAGGAAGATGTCTACTAACCAACAGTGACTGGGTGGTACAAGCAGCATTTCTGTTTCACAGCAGACTATGCTCCTTGCAGATAAGATTAGATAATATATCATCTACTGGGATTCAGGACTTTGCTTCATAGAAGCAGATATTGTAGCATCTTCCTGTTTAAGAGCCAAGACGTTTCCCTAGTAGAGCGGGTGTGTGTCAAGAGTGCCTCGATTTCGCCTTGTGCACAAGCCTGGTGAATATTACCGCGAAACAACACTCCTCTTCCCTGTCAGGATGCACATAACAGACTTCATTCCTCTTCCATAAAATTAAATTCAAGTAAGGACACCGGAAGGTGGTCGCCTGCTATAAAAAAATTTTTTAAAAACTGTTCAGCTCTTCTTTGGAGTCTGCCCACATTTCCAGAAAAACGGGGGACATAGTGCAGACGCGCACAAAGCGTTCGTCTTCGTCTCATTTCCCAGACAACGCCACTGTAGGAACCTTAGCAGTGATGTGCCATTCGTCAGCTGGCTCATCAGGGATAGGTGGGGACAGGTTGTACCCCTGTTGTACCTGTCAACATCTCAGCACCAACATTAGCATCACCTGCATTATGGGAGGCTGGGTTGGGGAAGGACCGACTCTGTGGAGCTCGAGGTGCAGAGAAAACGCAGTGTTCTATTCAGTGCTTGGATGGCACCCAGGTGTAGGAGAGAGGCTCATCTGAAATACTGTCATGATGCCTGATTGTCCGCTCTAGATGAATTAAAAGAAAAATTAGACATTTGGATAACCAGTCAGCTGGCAATGCATCCTTATACTCCCTTAAGAGGACGTCATAATTTGCAAAGGTTGTTATTCGGGATTGCTTTAAACCCCTACGGGTGCCCAAACCGGTTGAAAAGGCACCCATACTAATCTTTGGTTTCCACAAATATGTTACTGGGTGGTGAAATTGTTTAAACTTCCTTTGGGGAGCTCTGAGAAATCTTTTGCATTACTTGAAATAGGAATGCACAAACCTGATCAATATTCACTCTAAATAGTAAGATTGGAAAATTATACTTAACGGTTGGTGTGGAAAACTGATGACGCACAACAACACATCATTTAGGCTACTCAAGTCACGGAAATTTTAAAGATCACAAATCACATATTTGCCTCAAAGAGCTTTTTTAATCTTTACAGCACACAACACCCTCTGTCCTTGAACCACAGGCTACACAATCTGCACTTTTGTGTTTAATAAATGTGTGTAATAAAATACTTACGTTTTGCTATATTTTGCATTACTCTCAGAAATCAGTAGGTTCCCTGTTACCATTTTATTTCCCAAAAGACTCCTAGACTCCTTGTATAAAGCCTAAGTGTGTGCGCACACGGCAGTGAATAAGCAAACAGAAGAAATGTACCCTCATCTATCCATCATCATTATCCAATTCCCAAGCAGATGTCAGGCAGATCACGGCCATGTTTCAGCGGAGTGCTGGGGATCCACACAGTTCATGTAAATGGAAAATTCTAGCCTAAAAACAGTCACGTATATTATCATCCTTCCTGATTGCTCAAATCATATTTATATTTCCAGACAAAACATTCATGCTTATCATTAAAACCACTCATCATCTTACATTAACATTTAATAGAATTCCACATATCTGACAACCGTTGGGACATTTACCTAGTGCCACTTCCTGCTCCAGCGCAGCTTACCAAACAACATCAGTCATGTCCTCTGACAGTCAACAAATAAAGACCAAAGGATATTTCATGAAGCTGCTTTGTTGATGATTACGCACCTAATTTCAGCATGCTGTTAAAGGTTCTTAACAGCAAATGCACTTGGAAATTGTTAAAATGCCCTCTGGTGTTGTCAGTACCCATAAAAATCAGTCTCTGTTGAATGTCAAAGAAATGACAATAACATGACACGAGTCTTTGTGGCCGGGGGTTATCAGCTGTGGGAGAAATAATTTAGACTACACAGTCCAAGATAATATAAAGGGCTTGTTGGGAATCTTTCTGCAAGCTCATTTAACAAACTGCATTCCCACAATAAAAATAGTCCATAGTCCAGACTACGTAAAGAACCAATAATATACCACTCCACTGCTTAAATAACCAAACTGCATTAAATGTTGTGCAGCAGCTACACATAGAAACACCCATATTACACAACAGTTCAACGGGTTTTTGCAAAATAAATGGAGATGGAGCAACACGATTTAAGAAAATGTCAAATTACCTCACAAACGGGAAAGTGAATTTATGATTATATCTCATAGTGCAACATGTACAGTGTGTTACGGCAGTTGAAGCCACACCTGGCTGAATCTTCAACCTTATGTACCACCTGGTTAACTCTCCTCAAAAAGCCTCATGCAGCTGATTCTACTGTGTCTGTACCTGATGTTTCACTGCTCTTCCTGTGCCAGCAATCACATCTGATAAGCAGCTCAAATAGACATTGAACCATAAGATGCGGTGAGCAGCTGCATACGTCATTCAAACTTCAACTGACAGGAAGTGCGTTTTGTCTCATTTCCTCGACTCAAGCATGATTGATTACTCAATGGCTGTATATTCGTCTGTCACAAGTATTTTTTTTTAATAGCGACAGGATTGTTGCCTTATGTTGTAAAACGATCATAAGCAAAGTGAGGGTTGTAGTAGGAGAACAGAAGGCCTGTCACATGTAAGAATAATAATTTAAAAAAAACACTCCCCCATAAAGATTCCATGCAGTGCTATGAATACCCAAACAAGGCTGGACACACATGCTCACAAGCTCCTCGTCAGGAATTTTCCACTCCACAGTCACTCGCACAACAAAGGCTATATACATATTCTCACAGCTTTTTCCTCCTGACCATCAGGAGGTTGTCAGGCACTCCTGTTACTGTATAACATTAGTGGAGTGGTGGGTAATTTTAGACTTAGGGAAAGAGACCTGTGTAACAGGAATGAGCAAACATTAGCATAGTATCTGAATGCAGTTAGACATTATCCTCATTTATCAAATAGGACGTCGCAGTGTCTCCACTTTCCTTTTTGTGTTGGCTTGAAAAGAAGAAAAAAAAAAGAAGCATGAGAACTGCTTTAATACAACTGGTGAACATGGAATAAAAACACAGAACGGATTGATTCATTATCCCTTCCTCCTTCTGATACTGCGTTTGTCCGGTTTGTTAGATTCAAGACAAATACCTGAGTGTTTAAGAGCTATCAGGTTCCAGCCTCTTAACTTGTGTCTTCCTCTAAGATTCCTTGGCTTACTGGAACATGATTTAAAAAAAAAAAAACAAACCCGTCACTACATTATGTCTCTTCAGTTGAAGAGAAAAAGGAAAAAGAACCACTAAACTCAAACAACTTCAGATGTTGACTGAGACAAACTTCCAAACGAACACAGCTGTGAATAAATTTGCAACGTTGGAGCTACAATTCAAATTTTCCATGAAATAAATACAATAACAATATTTGAAATCTGTTAAAATGACTTGGTTACTAAAAAGGCCTTAGTGGAATGAGTCTCCAGTGAGCGACTTTCTGAGGGAGGGATAGCACAGATTCTAACTATATTCAATATCAACATAGTTTCAATCAGCTTAACTTAAATTTACTCAAAATAACAATATAGGCAACATATATTGCTGTAGCTGCACTTGCTTAAAAAATAAAATCACTTTTAAAAAAAGAATTTTCTTAATCTAAAACATTATTAAAGACTTGTGTCTAAAATAATCTGTGTTTCGCCTTTAGGAGGAGGTATAAATTAAAATGAGACAAAGTACCGCCAATAGGATAATGTCTGCAGTCATAAACTTGCAAATACACTCAAAACGTATATTTATCTCCGAGGTATAGGACTAGTGTAAAATCAGTGAGTGCTTGTGAGCTCTCTCGAAGACTTTTTGTGCCCTATATGCACCCTGCTGCAGAACTCGCTTGAGGGGATTACCCACAATTCATAGTGTCCTTATGGTAAGAACGACAATGAAAATGGAAATAGTTTTGAAAACAACATGCCAACTATACATTGCAGCAAGAAGCCTGTGCAGTTCTTTGCCTTGTGAATTTATACTGATTGTACTGTTTTAATCTGATCAAAAACCACAGTACAAAATAACATGGTAACAATCTAAATCTTCTATCTTATAATCAGAAAGGACAAAATTGTACTTAACGACATACAAAGTATAAGGCATTTTTTTGCACTGTCACCTTCTCATTCAACATTTTGAAGCTTTGTGCCCTCACTTTCACTGAGCACACAGGTGATGTCAAATAAACTCTGGGAGCTGAGTTAATTAGGCTGGACATTGGGACTGAGCCCAAATCAGATCTATCCCTACTTGAACAAATTGCAATATTAAAGATACTGCTAATACTCTGAAAGGGACCATGTCATAGAATTGCTTATTTTACAAGTCCTTCTTTACTTTCACTCTATTACAAGTTTGAATGCAGGAACAAACTGTCTTCAATGACAAAAAAAAAGGAGACATTTCTCTGAAGCGTCAGCGTCACTGCAGAAATGTTCATATTTGCATACAGCCCTGCCCATGTTCCACACATGTGTGGTGTGTCTCTTGGGGGACTTCCTTCCCTGGTTAACTGGTTAAGCAGAGATCTTGAGGATCTTATCTTGAGGTAGGTTTATTCTAAAGGTCATAACTGGTATGAATTGGTACAGAAGGCCGTGAGAAGTCCCATGAGGAACATTTTAATTCTAGGCCATCATCTGTGATGCTGATTTTACAATCGACGTCCTTCACTTCAAGCAGTCTGACGTCAGTCATCAGAGCAGCAACATCAGCTAAGTGTGTTTACGGTGCAGTTCTTTGTGACACAAATGAATGGCATGAGAAAACCGTTTTTGTGCCGTAATCATTACAAACAGCAACAAAAGCAACCATGTGCGTTTCAGATCAAAAATTAGGAAAATAAGTCACGAGTCTGTCTACAAGTCAAAACTAAAAGTGACTCAGAAGAGAACACTCTGTGTTTTTTTTTAAAAAAAGGCATAAATTGCTTACAACTCAGCTTAGGAAAGAATGCATGAACTCTAATTTTGCAAACTGCACTTGCAGCGAACTCACTGCTCTAATGTCTGTTTTCATGTTACTACAAAGTCAATGAAATGTTTAAGATCACACAGAGCAGCTGATGCGGAGTGTGTTACGCAACTGCTATAGCTTCGAGGAGGCAGGACGCGAGTTTCAACGCGTCAGAGAGAGATTACACACTGTGTGCATATCAGTACAATATTCTTCAGGCCCAAACAACAACACAATAAATCTCTGCATGTGTCTCCTGCATTTCTGTCTCTGTCAAGATACTCCAAGTGCAGGTTACATCTTGTTCTTGTAAGGCTGATCAGCACAGACATATCTCAAAAACCTGTCTCAGACTGCAATCCTAATTCAAAGACATACTGCCATGTTGGGAACAAAGCAGGGGGGTCACAGTGGTGTGGCTGTGCAGCAGAGACATCATCTGGACAACAGATACCACAGCCTCAGTGACTCACCCAGGCCCTGCTGAGTCAAGTGGAGTGACTCTTGATGCTGAAACTCATATACAGCCGTATTGAAATGGAAATGGAAATGGGTCTAGGGGATATAAGCACAAGCTTGTGGCATGCAGGTTTTTAGTCAAGTCAAAAACAAGTGAGCTGCAACCCATGTCAAATTTGAGCTCTCCCTCATTTCCTAGTGACCCTTCTGACTTGAGGCCAACACCGTGCAATTTGCAGCAGGGTCTTAAATACATTCTCACTGGAAAGTGCACCAAAAGAGCAAGAGCAAGACCACGACGCCTGGGGGGGGGGGGGGGGGG
>JAVQJF010129972.1:0-16815 GCA_036023855.1 Gadopsis marmoratus
CCCCCCCCCCCCCCCCCCCCCCCCCCCCCCCCCCCCCCCCCCCCCCCCCCCCGTGGTTGATGCTTTTATAACGGCTCAGGAATCTGTTTTGTGGGAAATCTTTGGCAGTGTGCATTTACTGCTGGCTGCCATGATTGTTTGTCGTGGCTCTTCCAAAGATCCGTGACAGATGTCTTCAGGCCTCCAGGTGCTAGTCTGAATGAAATGTAACTCACAGCAGAATCTGCTTCTTGTCAGTGAAAAGGGGTCCTGGGGTTGTTTTCTCAGCACCTGCAGCTTAGACGCTACACTTAGTATGGATCATGAGTGCTGGGCAGATGTGGCAGCTAATAATGATAATAATAATAATAATAATAATAATAATTGGACCGTTTGGTCGTTTAATGGTCAATCAACAGCTCAAACACACATAGACGTTGATATGTATCCTCTGCTTTTGACCCATCCGGCCATCCTTCTTCCGAGGGGAGCTGGAGCAGCGGTCAGGATAGAGGCACAACTGGGGGCAACTTAGGGTTCAGTGTCTTGCCCAGGGACACTTTGACATGTGGACCAAACTCCAAAGTCAACAGCTCTAATTCCAGAACCACAGCTGACTGACTTTGGCCGGGAGCTGGATTCTAGCAGCCAACCACAGGGTTGAAAGTCCACTGTCCACTGATCAGATGGCCTGATGGTCTTTCACAGCTGGCTGACAATTGTAGATGAAGAATATTCATAAGCAGGTCTACAGATCTGACTTTGTTGTCTGTTACCTTTCTACATTAACCAGCTGTCCTGGAATCAGATTTGTTCCAAACTATATGCTTTCTACCTTTCGGTCCAGTTAGTTCACTCTGTCCTGACTACTTCTATCCTCCTGCAAATGTCCCCTGTGAGAATAAATGATATTCATCTAAAAATGAATCAATCAGATGCCAATTACAAATTGCTAAAAAAAAAAAGTCTCTCCTGATGAATTGTCTTGCAATTTGGTAGGACATACCTGGCCCCTGTAAAAGCTGTACTTTGTTGTGTGCTAAGTAACAAATGTTAGCATGCTAATGCACTAAACTTAGATGTCAACAATATTCCTGCTAAACATTAGCATGTTGTTAGCTGACATTAGCATTTAGCTGCACGGAGCAGCTAGCATGGCTGCAGGCTCTTGGTCCTGTGCTGGATTTTGTGAACGCATTTAAAAATGACAAAATGTTTACACGTTCAGCTCTTTGTCCAAGTTTCAATATAAACTTTAATATTGTTCATGAAGAGGCTCTGAGTTGCAATAAGGTTTGGTTGGTTAATGCATTTAACCAAATCAACGTTGGACGTGAAGACAGTTACTTTGGATTACTTTGTTTTCACGTCTCTTTTGTAAAGCAGATGTTGCTCTCGCTGAGACTCCCTGGATAACACATCTGGTGCTATTTTGTCTCAGAATTAAGAACTGAAATATTTCAAATTTATTATGCTGTCTTCTGGGGTGAAATCAAAACAGATGTTTTGTTTCCTTTTGATTTTTTAATTACAAGTTCTTGTAATCAACACTGGCTCACCATCGGCATGTCAGTCTTTAATTCTTAAAAGTGAATGCAGCTTGTGTCAAAATACCACAAATGAAATTCAGAGATTATATTGTGTTGGAAAATCTTTCTCACCTCAGTAAATGAGGACTAGCAGGTTATCTGTATGTATCAAGCGACTGCCACTAATGTGAAGTACATGTAAATATTAGCATGTGTGATGCAGGGTGAAGCACAGCCATGCAACATCGGGGTCCATCAGTGGATGGAAAACATGGCTGTGCATTTGATAAGCAGCAACGTCCACAGAACTGGCTGTGTGTAAATATCAAAACCATCAGCAGAACCCAGCAGATGCGCTTCAGACACATCAAGTTCTCTCTGCCAGCCAAATGAAACATTCAGGACTTTAACTGCAACCTCAGCCACATATCGGGGGGGATAATAAATAAATCCACAGCAAACATCTTACGAAGATTTAATGTACATTTATTCTTAACACGTGGAACATATAGTATAAAGATTTCATACTGAATAAATGATATTCATTAAGCCAAAAAAAGGAAATAAGAGGAATTTACATCAAGTTTTTAGCTACATCATCTGAAATACAAATATGCAGAATCCGCATCACTGGAAAAACAAAACAAAAAAACAAAATAAACAAAATAAAAATGGTTTCTTCATCAAGGTCTAGTTTGTCGTTTATGGAGGAGCTCAAATGGAACCGCAGACATGATTTTTGTTATATTCTCTGCACCCAGACTGGAGACAAACTGAAACTTTGTTGTGTTTGTTGGGGGTGGCGTTGGACAGCAGCTAAACAACCCCCCCCCCTCCCTCCCACGCACACACACACACACACACACACAGGAGCGTGATACGAGCAGGGTGAGGCGCCTACGTAAGGGAGAGGGTGGGCGTCAAGTTATCACATGGCGCTCTTGATGCGGGGAAACTTGTAATCGTCAAAGATAAAAAATGGTGAAGAGCAACAGAAGTTGAGAAAGAGAGAGAAGTGTAATGTACAACATTATATATACACTGCAGCTTGGACTGCATCTAGAGTTGAGGACCAGTCCTAAAGAGGTGACTTTTTAATATAAGGGTCAAGTCATACAATCAAGGGACAAAGAGAAGAGGTCGGGGTGTTGTAGGTTCACCATACTTTGGGGGGAAAGCCGTTTTCTCTCTCGACATTAACTAAAACTGTTTTTAAAAACTACAGTTTGCTGCCAAGCCAGCGTATCTCAGTGTGAAACAGTATTATTACAGTATGTTTACAGTTTTTAAGGTGTACAGTACAGAAAAAAGTCCTACAATCTACTGCACAGGCCTCCCATGACAGATGTCGGTTCACAGCCAATAATGTGGTTCCTGTGGGGCTGAGTATATAGCATCCAAAGTTACAGCAATTATACCACACCACAGTCCGTGAGTCTATGTAGCCTCCAAACATGAACCATAATATTGTTTACTCCGTGCCCTCTTCCCCCCTGCCGACCCCCCCCCCCCCCCCTTCCCCCCAGAGGGAGAACGCGAGCACATGTATCCCCCAAACTCACTGTAAACGAGACAGCAACTTTGGTTACAGTTTCTTCTTTTTTTCTGGAGATTTTTCTTTTCATTAAAAAACAAGTCCTTTCCGCAGGGCAGCGCATCTCTGTCCTATGCCTGGGTCCCAATCTGCTCTTCTTCTGTCAGTATCTTTCCATTTCAGACGTTTAAAATCCACAGCTACTTCATGATATTCCTTCCTTTAGTGAGAAGCAGGGGTAGAAAGACAGTGGAATCCGAGGTGATTTTGCATAAATAAAAAAAAAAAAAATAAAGGACAGTCAGTTTTGCTCTTTTCACTCACGCGCAACAGACACACACACATACAAAAGAAAGGGGGGAGGGGTGACTGGGAACGGAAAGAGGCAGAGCTGAAACCTCCCCACGGCTGTCATGACTGGCCAATCAGAAACAGTACGTCACAGATCACCTGCGACACCAGAGAGTTCATAAGTGGGGACACCGAGATGTCCAGTAGCCGCGACTCGTACAAAGTGAACTCCGAGTGGTTTTCCTCCACCTTAGCCAGGGCGTGCAGGGCTCGGGCTGCCCGCCGCATCATGTCCACACTCGTGGGCTCAAACTGAGGTGCGCCCTGCATTTGTAGCAGGGAGCTCTGGCTCTGCTGGTACTGTGTGGCAGCTAGGCTGTCCTCCAGGAAGCCCAGCAGGTTACCCACGCTGCCTTTCTGCACAGCGATAGCCCGCGCCGCTAGGCTGTCACCCTGGGCCAAGTTGGCCAACAGGACGACTGCCATTTCCCGGCAAACGGCCACCTTGCGTTCACCGACCAAGCGCACCAGCGAGCCGTACAGCTTCTCCAAGCGGCTGAACGGTGGCGTTGCCAGAATGAGGTCGACGTTGTTGTCCTGGATGCTGAGCTTGCTGAGGGTCTCGAGGACCAGTCTCTGGGGGGAAAGCGAGCCGTGGGGCCCCAGCGTGGGGAAGGGGTCCAGGGCCTCTGCTGAGGGGCAGACAGCCCAGTGGAGCAGGCCATCCAGCAGCGGCAGGCATATACTCTCTGGGTAGATAGAAAGGTCCAGCTGGCCAGAGATGTTCGCCAAAGTGACCAGGCAGTTTTCCCTTAAGACCTCGAGGCAGTCCCACCACCACTCATCTCTCTCGCAGCTCACGCCTTCATCTTCCTCTTCCTCCTTCTCATAGGTGACTGGTGCCTGTTTGCGTTCAGGGTGCCTGTGGTGGAGCAGCACCAGGCGGCCCAACAGCAGCAGCAGGCCTGGGTGTTTCGACATCTCCAGGTCGTTCCCGGGAACGAAGGAGAGGCTGCGCACTATGTTGGAAACGCAAATGCAGCGCCGAGCTAGCGAGTCCTGCCAGTCTGACAGAGTGCTGAGTGGCGTTTCGTCCTTGCTGTGAGGCTCGTCCTCCAGGATCTTGACATTGCGTCGGCTCTGCAGGTCAGGGTTAATGCTGAACAGGTACTTGCCGTTCTCTTTCTGCTCTTCGGCGCCTCCACGAACCACTTCCTCCGTGACCGACCCTGGGCGGGCAGATAGTACGTCATCAATGGTGGCAGTGACTGGTGTACCAATGGGAAGCGGAGGAGGGGTCTTCTCTGCTGGAGACTTCTGAGGTTCAGAAGACTGGGGCTGCTGCTGCTGCCGAGGCTTATCTTCCCCGTTTGACTTGGATTTCTCGGGGTTTTCCGTCACAGTTTCAGTCACCTGGACCTTCTTGCGACTCTCAGTGGCTGTTGGTGTGCGTTTCCGCTGTTTGAGAAGGTCCATCCGGCTCTCAAAGTGGGTCTGGATGTGTTCGGTAGTGTCACCACCACCAATGCTCCAGTGTGTTAGGCCGCTATCAAAGCTCTGCCGCTGCCCAAGCTTGGACGAGTGGTTCACCAGGAAGGGATTCTTCTTCCGCACCACCTTGATGGGAAGTTTGTCAAACTTGCTAGCCTGCTTGGGCTTTTCCGAGTGGAGGGTGGGGTCCTGGGAGGACCCTGAGGTAGAGGTACTGGGTTCCTCGATAGAAGACTCCCTTTCCTTCTCCTCTTCCTCGTCCTCTGAAGACTTGTGTTTCTGTGAGCTCTCCTCCTCCTGTTTCACTTGGACCAGTGAGGAGATGTCAGGATTGGCCTTTGTTTCATCTACCTCCTCATCCTCTTCGTCCTCTTCATCCAAGTCCATGTCCTCGCCCTCAGGCATGGGAATCTCATCATCAGAGTCCTCAGCAGCGTTTGGGTCTATGAGCGTGCGCTGGCCGGGATCTCCCACTTCATACTCCTTTAAGATGCCAAAGATCTCGATGAGGCAGCGTCTGAAGTACTCCACCACCAGCTCCAGGAATCCAGGCAGCTGAGGAACCAAAGAAGAAAGTCAACAATTACATAAATTCATACATTACCTTTTGTGGTGTTAATTCAAATTTAACAGATTGTGGGTTTGTGAAACTTACCTGGCATAAGTTAAAAGTAGAAATGCTATTGTCATCATAAAGTAAAATGTTAATGGTGTCCAGGGCCCAGGTGCTTTCAGCTAGTAAGCCTGACTTTAGTGACATCATCACCCTCCAAGCCTCAGGAGTGCCTGTAAAAAGACAAAAACTGAATGAATAAGAGCCAACCTGATCAGGATCAGTTATCACAGCCGTGAATGGCAGGTAGAGGTTCACCGACATGTAGCGTCAGGGTTGGCATTAATAAAACTTATGTCACCTGCTCCAAATAAGCAGCTTGTATCTGTTAAAAGATCCAAAACAGGCTTTCAGACAGGGGCATCAAATGGCACATTCAGGTCAGGCAGGCGGTCCTTCATTTGGTGGTGGTTAATACTTGGGCCACTCGAGTCAGTAATATTTAAAACTATGTCTTCTAGTCTATGCAATATAGCTGACATTTTACTTCAGTCACTAATTGTACTTTGTTAGTGCATTTACAGGACTATTAAAAATACTAAGCAAGGCATGAAATAATATTTCTGTACCAATGTCTTTCATGGTGAGCCGCCTGCGGGGCTTAAGGTGGGGTTGGGAGGCCTCCACAGAGCCAGGAGGAAAGGCCACATCTCGCCTGATCATAGGTTGCTGCACAGGGGCCTGGCCAATGTGGGAGGCAGGTACTGGAGGTCCAGCTTTCTGCACCTTAATTCCCGGATGCATGTAGGGGGACTTGCTGGGTGACGTCCTACTTTCCATGGGCCGGGGCATGGGTGCTGGGCTTGACACCTGAGGAATGTGGTTCTGGGAAGTCTGGTAGGTGGATGGCAGGGGTCTGGTCATGGGAGGTCCAGAACCACCGGGGCCAAACGGCGGCTGCCGTTGGTTGACGTGGCCGGGCCACTGACCCTCGTGGTTCATGCGTTGGTCTGATGGCATCATCTCCTCTGAGCGGCTCATACCATGGTAACTGGGGCCCTGGCCTGGTACAGGAGGTCCTTGTCGGTTGGGATAGTTGGGGTAGCCCATCTCATTGCGGCCCTGCCACATTGGGCCCTGGGGGCCGTCAGGACCTGAAGGCATGGGGCTTGTCATTATTTGGGGAGGCATTGGAGACTGGGAGTTGGGGCCTGCAGATGACGGCCCTCTCTCCCGGCCGAAAGGAAAGGGAAACTGGTTCTGTGGCCCTGGTGGTCTGCGGTCCCCTCCAGGGTATGCATTATACTGGTTATACATGTCCTGTTGGCCCTGGGGCCCCGAGGCCTGTGGTCCTGGCTGCTGCTGACCACTGTAGGGGACGTTGTACATTTCTCCCTCATGGCGCTTGGCTGGTGGACCATACCCTCCCTCTACAGGACGCTTGTAGTTCTGTCAGAAGACAACATTCAGCATTATACTTAACAACTGAGTATCTTTATACAATAGTTTTATAGAACTATAGACATTCTTTTAATTTCTTCCTTTTTTTATAGAATTAGCTTTAATTAAGGAAATGTTAAAAAGAAGGAATCAAGTTGCAATAAAAGCACCGCAAATGCTGAACAAAATGTTCTTACCGGCTGCTGCTGTGGATACATTCCTGGCTGTTGATTTGGGTATGGGCCACCAGGGGGCGCTCCTTGGCCAGGGAACTGATTGGTATAGGAGTCATGCCTGAAAACAATAACAAAAGTTCACACCATTACATTTCACTTTGTTCGTTTCAGCACATGCACCAACATTTGTAGTATGAAACTCCAACGCTGATAATGCTGCAGTCTTTTTAAAAGATTACACTGGCAAAATGCCTTAAAACAACCAACAGTCTTTCTCCTGTAATAAATACTAACCGTTGCTGTGGTGGAGGGCGGCTGGGTGAGTACATCCCTGTGTCGGCTCCAGAAGGCATCATGTTGGGCTGAGGAGCTCCTGGTCCCATGCTGCCGTCAGGACCCATGCCTGGCTCCTGTCTGTAAACCCAAGAAACAACACTGCTCAGTTGGATATGCAAAAGAACATCGGAGTTACAATTTACCACCTTTTTAAATATGTTTAACAGATATAACTCTAAAATCATGCTGACCACAGCGTTTACCTTCGGTCATATCCGTAAGGGTACTGTTGCCTCTGGCCCATCTGCATGTTGCCCATTGGGCCTGGGGGGCCTCTGTTATACTGTTCTCCCATCCCACTGTTGGGGCCTGGTTGCATGAACTGCTCTCCAGCTTAAAAATAGAGAAACACAGATTATTGTTAGTTTCAGCTCTCGTAGAACAGCTACAGCATCGGATTTGCCAGTTTGGCTGTCGCTCACCTTTCCTCATGCCACCAAATGGGTCCTTGTTGGACTCGTAGGGACCCATTCGACCCATCATCTCTGGGCCGCCCATCCCGGGCTGGTAGCCCTGTGAGTTGGGAGTCATGGCGTTCCTTCTGGAAAACGCTGGGTCTCCGCCATCAGCAAAGGGGTCCTGCAGATTAACGCTACTCCTGCAGGAAGGCAGGAGTAGCGTTAGTGACATACAGGATTATTTGGTTTATTCATTATTCATTCATTAACCAGACTGCTTATCCCGAAGGGTCACAGGGGGGGGGGGGGCTGGCGCCAATCCCAGCTAACATTTGGTTTATTTTATTATACATTTCCAATATATCCAGGACTCATACTCATACAGAAATCTTGATAATCCCTACAAACTATTCCTTGGCACCCAAAAGTTCAAGAAATGGGAGATAACCACAGACATTTTGTTGCATTATTTATATCAGACTTTTAAAATATACCGAGTTTTTTCCTGCTGCAATGATGCAGTTTCTCCACCGGGATCAGTTTCATTTGACTGTGAAGACTCCTGACATTATTAATATCACATAAACATGACATTGTAGCTTCTAACTCGTACCTGACGCCGGGCATGGGAGGCATTTGTGTGTGCGGGGTGGAGGCTGGGGTGGGGGGCTTCAGGTCTCCCCCCTCTGCCATCGAACTACTGGTGGACTGAGGAGTCTGGGGTCCTTGCAGGGATCCGGAACCAGCTGCAAAACAAGGATATACACACTGAGTACTGTGAAACGACAATAAAGTCCTACGGGTGTGTAAAATGTTAAGACTCTGGAGAATTCAGAGCACGTCCCCTCCTCCTCTCTTCACTCCAGGAATAAAAGCGAGAGTTGAGAGTTGATGGTGAGGTGGTATAGTCTTGTGGATAACCTGAGCACTGCTGGGGGTTTTCAGGAACACATGCTGGCTTTTGGCAATCCTAAATCCCATTAAGAAATTCCAGAGCGCTGCACAGAGGAACACAGTTTGTGTCAAGCTGACTGGCTTTCGAGTGCACAGCCAGCAAAAATGTTGAATCTTCCAGCTCATCACAGCATGCCAACCTCACCCCTCCCCATCCCCACTTCCCATCACTCTCCTCCTCAACCACCACCGGGCTCTTGGAGTCACCAGGAAACAATGTTCTAAACCCTGACTCTGACAGATTACTGCCTGACCTGCAGAGACAGGAGACGGCAAGTCGGTGTATGTGTGAATGAGTGCATGACTGTTTGTGTGTGTGTGTGTGTGTGACATAGTAGTGCTCATCCTTAACAGCTCAGGACTTCTCACTATTAGCATGCCAGTCTGATGACTCACAGGTTCCCATTCATTAAACCAACACACACACAGAACACCGGGGTCACTGGCAGGTCACATTTATTCACATTTTCTCACATCATCCTCTTGCCTCTCCAGCTCTCACACATACACAGACATTAACTGGCTCCCCCTCCCCCACCTCCTCCCTCCGGGCAGGGATTTCCCTCTACTAAAGATGAAGGGAGGAAAGGGGAGAGGGGAGGGGGAGGATCTCGTGAGGATGGGAAAAAAATAGCATGGCAGAAACAGAGGGAGAGGCGCCTGACTTTTACGCACTCACAATCGAGCCTCTTACCTCCCATTCATCATTTCTGGCTCGGTACTAATCTCCAGGGACTGTTGCCTTGCGCCTCTGTAGCCCTGGGCCAGGCACCAGGCAGCGAGGACACGCCACTGACGGGGCATCCGCTATCACCAAATCACCTTCTGCCCCACGCCGCCCCCCTCCCCAGCTCTTCCGTCGTACTAACTAGAGGGCTGATGCCAGCTGACAAGCACCCTGATGTCTCCTGTAACAACACCCGGCGCTGACTCAGTGCCCCGTGTCTGACAGCCTGGGTCTCCGCCAGACTGAAGCAACACGTGGTCGCTCCTGGTGTGGTTGCTCCTGGCAGCTAAAGCCAGAGTCCCTCCAAAACAAACAGCTTCCAGGCAACGCATCGTTCCCAATGCCCTCCCCTTAACCTCTGACTGACTGTAAGTTTGCATGCTGACTTTTAACATTCAGAGTTCATTGAAAGATTTGGCATGCTGGCAGCATCACTGTTCGCACAAAAACCAACGCGGGGGAGTCTGAAGTCTTTCGTCATGTCCTGTGCAAATGCCAAGAAGTGTTCCCCTGGGACATGCGCTCGTGTGTCCAGAGGATGCGGTGCACTTCTGTGACTTACAGCTCCACCGCTGTCATTTACAACTCATCCAATGTATGCCAAAATAGTGATTTATGGAGGATGGCAGCCGCGCAGAGGAGATGATAAATGACCGTTTAAGATCGGCTTTTAACGCCGCAATTAATAGGATACAATAAATTACACTAGTTTACAGGGCAGATGTGAGGCAAATAGAGTCAGGAGGATGTGATGAATTGCACAGAAACCACACTGCACCCATGGGAGAATGGGAAAACTGAAGTAGGTATTCATTCATTCAGAGTTTGATTTAACTCAGGCGGGGAAACAAATGGTGACGCGGTGTAGGATGGTGCCGGGCGCTCACCTGGACTAGGAGGCTGGATCTTCGGCTGGTTCTTTTTGGTGTCCGTGTTGAAGAAGTCCGGGGGCGGGTCCTCGCCGCGCTCGATCTTGCACTCGAAGGCGTACAGACACTGGATGTACTGTTTCTTGAGCGAACTGGCTGCGCTGCTCGACGTGCCCACGTTCAGGTTGGTGGCCAGCTCCCTCCACTTCTTGTTCTTGTTCACCTGGTGGGCGACAGCGGAAAGGAGGAGGCTCAGAAGGCTGCACACAACAGCCTCATAAGAACCACAGCTTTGTCCGTTTTAATCGGATCTTAATCTAATCAATATTCACATCAAATTCAGGTGGAATCCAGGCATACCTGCGTGAGGCCGCCAATCTCTTTGACGGACACGTAGAGTCTGAAGAGATCAAGAGGCTTCCGTCCCACTGCGGGCAGGTTGTTCATGCCCATGGCCTTCTCCTCTGCGAAGGCCAGGTATCGATCCACCCACATCTTCCTCTCTGGCTCTGGGCCAAGCTCATACAGACGAGTGATCTTCTCGTTGGTGATGGTGGAAGAGCTCGACTTCTACAGGACAGATGATTGGAGGAAATCGTGAGATGGGGGGGGGGGCTCTGACGTGTAACAAGAAATTAATTGTGTGGATTCAGAACTCTTACCTTTTTGGATTCAGGCTTGGGAGTCCCTTCCACTTTGTTGTTTACCTTCGGGGCAGGGTTAATTTTGTCCATACCAAACTCGGAACTAGGAGCCATTCCTGGGTGATTAGGGAGGGTAAATTATAAAACACTACCAAGTATATACGTCCCTATTATGGAGTAGTACTACTACAACCACCTGATCAGGACTTCAGTGCAGCTTTTACTCACCAGGGGTGTTGTTGGCCATATTTGCTCCAATTGGATACGGTCCTGGCCCTCCCTGGTTCATCATCCCGTGCATGCTATTCATGCCAGGGCCGTATGGAGGGCCTGTTCCCATCATGCCCTGGGACATGTTGGGGTAGCCAGGTGGCCTGGAGAACAGAATGCTTGTTTAGAAGAAAGACACAGCTAGCCGATAAAAGTGCATCATCATTGCAAAGAAGCACCTAGAAATAAAGTCATGTCATCCTTTCCATGCCTTTCTGTTTGAGTCTGTGACAAAACGTTCTTGCATTTACTGGCTTCAGCTTGTTCTGTATGAAATATCAATTTACGTCATATGATTCTAGCAACTGCCAAACCCACGAGTGTCTCTCTGTAGGCTGAGCTGGCATCCTCGCTGGGGAAAGATGTGATTCACTGATGTGACCATTCTCCTGCTCTCACACTCTCCACTTTTTCCTTTTCTCTCATGGATAAGCGTTTGGTCTACTGCCATCAACTTTTCAGCGCACCCCGGCACCAAAACACACAGCAGACCGGCTTGCACGTGGGATGAACCAATCATTTTTCATAGTCACACAACCAGCACATATACAAAAGGGCATACACACATTCAGCTAAAAGACGGAGAGAAACAAAAGACTCTTTAGGCTTGAGAGTCTTAATACAATACATCATACTGGCCCTCGACAGTCAGCTGCTCCCTTAGATCTCATTGAGACACTGATGTGTAAATAAAGAGTCGGTCTGTACCTGCTCTGTATGAAAAAGTGCCCTGAGATAACTTTGTTACGATATGGCGCTATATGAATAAAACTGAACTGATGTAGCCAGTAGCTGTGAGTACACACCTGTTGTGTATGGAGTTTGTGGGTCCGTGGTGCATGGTGGGGCCGCCGTCCTTCCTATTCATGACTGGAGGGGGACACATCCCAGAGGCCACCTGAGGAGGCATGCCAGCCATGTTTGAACCCATCCCAGGACCGTAGGGCCGAGCACCCATCTGCCCCGGGACTATCCTGACAGGTGGGATGCTTCCATATGGAGCTCCGCTGCCCTGACCAGGCATGGGGTTCATGGTGCCGCCCATGCCGGGACCGCTGGGGTAGTTGGCATTGGGCATCCCTGTGTAGCCGGGCTGCCTGGGGTAACCTGGAAGGGTCACAGAGGGACAGAAACGTTGATTTTAACCTGGTAATCATCTGACAGAGTTGTGTTTCTAAAGTGCGTTTGGGTCTACTGCAGAGGAATCTGTGGAAGGGCTTCTACTCATCTCTCCCTGACGAGATAAAGAGTTTCAGCAGCCCGGCTCTAAATTTACCTCCGTGCTGCCTGTTCTGACAAGCAGCCTGATGAAGCGGGCTTTATCTGGCCCTCGCTATTTCGCTGCTATGACTCATAGCAGAACGTCTTCAAAGCCCACAGAAACCATCTGAGACTTCAAAGTGAAGGGATATAAATTCATAAATATGTGAAGTGAGAGGAAACTTCAAAGCCTTTTTCAAAATCTGGGCTATCTACGAAACTGTGATGGTTGCAGGACAACTATAAACTCATTCATATTTTTAAGATCTGAAAAAAACAAAAGCCAACAACCCTCCATGTGACAGTGCAGAGGGCGCCGCTCAACACTGCTACTATTTTGTTAAAGCAACACCACCTACACTTCTGCCCTAAGGCCTCACCTTGTGGACCATACTGGGCCCCCTGAGGGCCGTAGTTCCCCATTGAGTTGTTCTGGGGATAGGGTCCCATCCCACTATGCATCTGGCCTCCCGAAGACTGGCGTGGAGATAAGGCAGAGCCAGGTTGTCCAGGGGACCCATAAGGAGGCATCTGAGGGTTACGCATGTACACTGGAGAGGATCGGGAGGGGACAACTTTAGATACACAATCTCTGCAGGTGCTTAAAGTGTAACTACACCCTCAAATTCAGCGAGAACGGAGGAGAGAGGGAACAACAGCTGTAGGAGGCGTGGCCTCGTGGTTAGTGTGTGGGTCAGGAGACATGGAGGCGATTGGCTGACAATGAATTGTCTTTTTTTAAATAAATTATTATAGATTATTATTATTATAGACAGGTCCCATCCTGTTGACTGTCAGCATCTGCCTCGCAGAGTCAGGGCTGATTTAAAACAGTAGATGGCGTGTTGAGACATTTTCAACACATGAAACCTAATTTATATACATTTGGTAACAAATGTCAATATTAAACACCAGCACTCATGTGTTTCATCGCAGTACAGTCGTATCATTTAGTTTACAACTCAAATGTATGTAACCCACCATGGCCCTGTGTGATGAACCTAGCTCTTTACGTCCTCACAGAACACAGTAGTACAGTGTGCCTGTCCGCCGTTACCCTCACTTGGCCTGGCAAGTAGACTACAAGCACATTCTTATTTACAGATACAGCCTGGGGGAGTGTTTACAGGTACGAAGGACTGCTTACAAATGCAAACAATCACACCTAAAAGCTGCTGAGGACCTGGCTCACATTCTTGCACTGTTGGCCGCTGAGCTGACGAGGGGTTAGGCGCTTCTTATTGTCTTTTCCTCTCCTTTTGAACCTGTCTTGTTGAAAAACAGCTTGAAACACTCACCCCTGTCCTGGCCCATGGCTGACTGGTTCATGGAAGAGTGCATGATGCTGTCCGACTGGACGCTGGGTGGCCGGGGAGGCATCTGATTACCTGAAGGACGGCAACAACACAATTGAGGATTCAGGAAGCTTCACAGGAGAAATCTGATTGCTTTGTTACCATCAGTCTTTGCACCTCCTTAAACATTGAATTATTAACCATCAAATGACCATAAACCAATCAAATCCAAAGGAAAGAAAAACAAAGTAAGACTGGCGGTGTCCTGCTGGCTGTCTATGACAGTGCTCTCCACAATGAGTGGCATCGTAACTTGTGTTCCTCTGGTGTCTGGATGCTTTACTAGCGTCATGTTAGGAGAAAATGTTCCCATCTGGCAAATTGCTTCATGAATTACAAATGTGATCTGTTGTGCTTGTGAGTGAGCAAGTGCTGGATTAAAACTCTAAATCTGTCTCCTGTTTCTTCCACACAGCATCCAACACTATTCAAATCACTTGTCCTGGTTAGGTATTTTGAGCAGGTATAACTTTTACATTTAGCAACCTTTGGCAGGTGAACCAATATTATAGCATTCAGTTATTTCATACTGCAGACTTTTTTAATAATCAGTCAATCTACATTTGTCCTTTATCGGTAAGTTCTGGTCTCGTCATTTTGCAAAGTCAAATAATGCTAGAACATGTGATTTCAGATCCCCTTTCTTATGTTCTTGGTCATGTTCATGTTTTTATTAATTTGTGGCTAATATTTCGATTAATCTCACACTGATAAAGTTCAGTAATACATTTTTGTGTTTCAAAAGTCACCCTGATTGTTCTTTGTTTGGTTTCATATCTATATTTAGAAATAAGGCGAATGAGGAGAGAAAACGAAGTCAGTTTAACAATGAGAATCACAGTTAAAACACAGAAACCTAAAAATAATAGTAATATAATCAAAGTACTGTGCATCACAATGGACCTAAAAGAAAAACAAGCCATACTTTATCTTTTTAAAAAGGTGTTTACATGCAATTCAAAATTCAAACCTCGATTGTTCTTCAATAAGAACGCATCAGCCTGCTGCATGGACACAACTGTCCTTCCTCTATATATTCGATTCACAAAGCATGATTTGAGATTTCAAAGACCACGTTAGTGCAACTTAAATTTAAAGATTTCCATTTGAAAAACTAAATACTGAAGTGAAGCTGACAAAACTGGCAATTTTTGGGATTGAACATTCTTAATGAAATCTGTAACACCAGACATATAAATAACAAAATAATGTAGTTAAAAATCAGAAAGTCCAGATGTGTTTGCTAATGTGTTTTAGTTGCATATTGTACTTATGATACGGCTGTGAAATCCTTTAAGACATCCGTCATACATGAGCAAAACCAAGAGCAGCATATAAAAATGTAGATATTTCAGACACCGGGAAGTGTTCTGTAGTCTTTACCTGGCACAGCAGCAGGGGACAGAGGGCCAGTGCGGGAGGGGGTGACGCTGGCGGGGGAACCCACAGGTGATGGCGAGGGCCCACGTATGCCTGGCAGGTGCGGTGAAGTGTGCGGAGAGAAGGGCGACTGGGCGGGATTGCTCTGCTCACCCTGACTGCTGGACACCCCTGAGGTGCTGACGCCGGGGCTCAGGGCCCCCTCTGCACCGGTGGGCAGGTCGTCGATGGAGCCCGACAGATCCTGGAACAGGAGGAGCAACATGGGTGATGGGGATTTTAGTTACATACTTAGTCTCACCCCCTGACACATTTTGGGTTTGTAAATCAGTGGATTTTAACGTCAAATTCAAGCCATTTTCAAGCACTTTCAAGGTACCTGGAAGAAAACTGTCCAGACTCTGAAAGCCTTTATCAAAAATTGTGGTCGTTTCATTTCAAATGTTAAAGGATTTTTGGGTTTCCATTAACGACCGCGTAGATGATTAAAGTGCATATATGATGAAGTATATTCAAATTCAAGCATATTCCTAGCCATGAAAACATAACGGTTCAAATTAAGCATTTTCCTAACTTTCCAGCCTTTGTACAAACCTTGTGAATAATGTGTCAACTTCAAAAAAATGGAAGTGAAGATTGGGAAGATTGTGTATTTTGTGTACAAAAACACTTTACGAGGAACGAGGCTAAATAACTGTAATTTGACTGAGACACTGCATGATAAAACGAAACAAATTCAATCTATTGTTTATTCAGAACAACAGATTAGACGTCTAATGTTCGGACAGCTGTACAGACTGAGCTGGAAGGCTTGATTACCACCAAGTACATTTCCTTTTCTTCCTTGGATGAAACCATGAAATATGGCTAACATCAGCTGAAAGCAAAGACTTTCCATTGTTTTATGGCTTTTTCCTTGTTCAAAAACCTAATTCATTCACTTCAAATCAACTCATGGCAACCAATTCAAAATTTCATTTCATGCACCATGTAGAGTTTGTAATGGGTTGGGTTTCCAAGACAACAAGCATCAGTCAAAACAAATCAGACCACTGCTTTGAGGAAGCTGGGATTATTATGAGTGTAAGAGGGGGAATTCAGTGGAAAACCCCGATAGGCGATATCAAAGGCAAACCAGTCTGTGTGTATGTGTGTGTGCAAGTAAGCAGGACGTAAACAAAGCCCGGTTTGGCTCGGTCTCGAAAATGTGAAAAGGCCTTAAGTGAGGAGGGTGAGAGCATTTTATTTCAGAGTCGTGTCAAAGTCAAGTGAAGTCAAATCAAGTGAGTGGAAATCCAAGCAGCCACTGATGCGTTACAGCAATCTTTGCCCTCAGCGGGGGGGGTGTCTGTTAGCCTCTCACACAAGACTGTTACGGTGCACATGCACACACACTCACTCACTCAGGTACAATGACTTCTTTATCCAACCTTTTTAAAAATACTGCACATCACTCCAATGATGCTGGTAATGATCCATCTTGGCATGGAGAACTCTGTTTGTGTGGCTAGCAAAGAGAAAGTGTGTGTGTGTGTGTGTGTGGGGGGGGGGGGGGGGTATTTTAAGCAAGTCAAATCGGGAGACCGTTTAAAAAATTGGTGCCGGGCCACGGCGCTGGGGTCAAGTGGG